>JAQLOL010000024.1:5576363-5593228 GCA_029783665.1 Naso thynnoides
AAACAGCAACGCAAGAAAAGAACTAACTTCAAACCGCAGATATTCAGTCAGAAGCTACAAAGTACTGAGAGCTGAACACACAGAGACCTTGAAACTGTCTGTCTTTAGATATTAGTTTAGTCTTACACAAGCAACTTTTTGAGGGGGCAAAGAAAGAGGGGTCGTCAAGGATTTGCTGCAGCTGGCGAGACATCACTGCACCACAGAGACAGCCCCGGCACACTTTGGCGATGCTCTAGAAAGGTTCCAAATCAGATGCGACTCTAAGTACTTAAAATGCGAATGGCAACGAGAATCACAGGGCACAATCTAACCGGCCACAGCCCATGGTGCCACAGTGCAACAAAAGAACACCATTCTTTTTCTGCAATTTTTTAATGTCACCAACTGAAGAATTAGGTCCATCCACTGTTGAACCAACCTCCAAAATTTCTAATACAGTAGTCGATTGAAATGAAGATAAATTCACATTTTCTTTTGCCAGTTTTGACTTTGAGGTGAGTTGACACAAAACCCTCAACAACTTCAGAACAAGTCTAAGAGCTCTATTTTTGCACCGGCATTAAGCTGGTCTAAGTGCAGCTCCAGGCATATTCATCTGGTAGCATGAAAGTGGCTTTTTTTCCCACATCTTTCACATTCAAGTTACGATTTTCATGAACCCAGCTGTGCCGAACTGGATGGAGCAGAGCAACAAAGGGTGTGTTGGTAAGGACACACTGTCACAGTATAATTTTGGTGTCAGTTTGGGATGAACATGCTCTTGTGGGGTTGTTTTCCACAGGCAGGTTCGGTGGATGTCCTCTATATTTCATCTCACTTACATAAATAATCAAAACCTAAATTTTGAATGCAACCCTCGATTCCAGTTCATCATATAAAATATTAAGCTGACTTGTTGATTGAATTGGATGTGAATCAGGAAGTTGAAGTGCATCATGACGCAGCCAAAAAGTGAATGTAGTCACCACAGATATAAGGCAGGAGCTGACATACAAGTACCTGTATTCAAATAGGCAAATTTTCTTTTTTATGATGAAAACGTTTGCATTCAGTCAGTTAACTTTTCACCCCTTTTCTATGCTTCAGTTTCTCTAGTCTGTATCAAGCAACTTGAGTTGACTGTAAATCTGCCTAATTTACCGTTACATTACCCAAAGGAGTAACAATTCAAAAACCTTCCATTTTAGTAATCTACTCAGTTGTGCAAAGCTACGGTGTGTTCCTCCTGAGTGAAGTTTGGCTGGCACCTGTGTGCTCCTTCAGCGAAAATGACAGCACGGTACATCACAGCAGTCTTAAAAGGAATGAGAGGAGCTGATCTGATTGGCCATGATTGAAATCAGCGGTGACACACCTTCTAATTGTGTATTCCTCCTACTACTCCTATGCGCCTGTGTTTATGTTCACCAAAATTCCAAAAACAGTTTCCACACCTACTTGTGCTCCCTGTATGAGTATATTTAGACCTGCGACCTGCGAGTGACGAACTTAGAGCCCAAAAATGCGCTTCTGTTGTTACCACATTTCTTCATTGAAATGCACAAAGAGAATGGAGGCTCTACTCAAAGTGGCAAATTAGATTGTTGAAGAAGGAGAAACATCTTCAGAAAGATCTAAAAAATGCAAAAAAAAAGCATTAAATCAGTACAAGGATATTTTGCTCTCTCTTTTTTGAAGTTTAATTGGCTGTAGAAATTAAAGATCGCAGCTGGATAACTGCAGGTCTGCTCTTTGCAGCACCTGAGTTGACAGAAACATATTTCTATTAAAATAGTCTTTAAAAGTCTCTAATGGGATCATTTGTGATAAAATTAGATTATTTCTCATTCTGATAGATTCTGTGGGAGGCCTCCTATAAAATAACCCAATTTCATGTCTAGTAGAACTATGATGCTTTTGCCCTGTTCAGAGATTGAATTAAAATGACAATATAATCCTGGATATTAGAGTGGAGAGTGAATCAGGAAAAAGGGCCATAAAGTGCTTTCTGCAGCTCCTCTTTCCCTCTTTCCTAAAGCTTTATTTTCACCCGGCTCATGATGGCAGCAGACTAAGTGGACAGCTCCAGACATCCCACGTCCTCTATCTCCTCACGAGGGATCCTACGGGGATTCCGAGACTAGTTGGGATCTACACTGTAATCCCTGCAGCATATCCGCCGCAGGGTCTGCTCTCCCCACAGGAAGGTTTTCCAGCATGATGCTCTTTAGTCAGAATCCAAAGCTCACAGCCAGAGGTGAGGGTCAGAATGTAACCGCAGATCAGCTGGTACCTGACTTCACAGCCCTCAGCTATGTTTGTGGCACTGGCCTGACAGAACCCCGATACTTAAAGTCCTCCCTTAGGCAAAACCTTATGTTTTATCTCTTCATTTTAACTTACCTGTCAATTTTTTTTTCTCCTGTTCAGTAACCTACTGCTGTTTTATCCCTCTTGCATCTCCCTCTCTCTTTTGTCTTTGTAATCATGATCGCTCAATGTTGCCTTGACACTGAAGTGGCACTACAAAGGAAACTTCAATCTCAACCGACAGTGGGACAAGGACGGAGTGACTGTAATCACTCCAACATGGGAAGGTGTGTGAGAGTGTGTTGCTCTGTAGTTGATGTCTGTTTCATGTTTTCACATGTGTCTTGTGTAGACATTCCTTTGTAAACAAAGCGGAGCTACGATTTCCTTGAATTTCTTGAATCCTTGAATTTGTTAGTCGGTGTGTGTCTTTCTCTCTGCACAAGCTGACACACCACACACAGTAATGTCATTTTTATCCAGCCATTGCTATCTTCTGATGCAGAGTTGTGTCCACACTGGGAGTGAGCAAAATTATATGTGAATTTTAATTAAAGTCAATGTAAAGAAGCGATTAAATGTGAGTTCTTGGCAAACCGAATTTGGGCAAATTGCATGGCACCGACGACAAAGGCCGCGAAATGTGCATCGTTCGCTTATTTGCAAGAGTTGAAAAATCTGAACTTACTCTCCAATTCTCCCCACTATAGCGAATCAGCATTGACGTCCTCCAGTGAGATGTGATGTTAAGGACATACCGATGTAGGTTCATTCATCGGGGAATGGAGGAGAAACTTATCATTTCAACAGATTCAATTACCTTATAACTATATAGTGAAAATTTGCTGATTAACTAACAACTTTGCACTTGGGATGAAGTGCCTGAATTTTATGTCTTGTACTCATGTTGGAATGCAATAACTGTGAAAGACTGAGTAAGAAGAGAATCTAGTGACTGATTTATGCTGGAGACAAGTGGATTCCTACTTCAAAATAGCAGTGGATCGGAGGAGACACACGAGTGTAAAAAATAAAAGAAATATGAGCATGTAATGACATGATAAACCAGATAGCAAGATAAGAGGAAAGACAAGGGGTAAGGGGAAAAGTAATACATAATAGTAACAACAAAGAAGAGAAGAAAAGGTGAAAACAAAGTAAGAAAATGCAGGACACAAAAACACAGGCAAAGGGGAAAAAAGCAATGAAAGTAATAAGGGAAAACAAGGTAATACCAGAAAAGGAATGAAAAGTGCTAAAGCAGCAGCCAGACAGTCCCAGTTTGAAATCACAGAGGAAGCAAGAAAGGAGGAGGAGGTTAAAGAAATGGAAAAGGGAAGTGCAGAGCCATTAATTTTCCTTTTTCCTCCCTTTAATTCATCCTCTTCCCACTTTTAGCAGAGATCGGGACCATTGGTTCACACACACACACACGCACACACACACACACACACACACACACACACACACACACACACACACACACACACACACACACACACACACACACACTTGAAAAGCATACTGGAGAGTGGAGCAGAAAATGCAGCTCCATGCCTTGAAAGAGAGATAGTCCCAGAGAACTTGTGTTGATCTCAGATTCTCGATCTGAGGTTGGCTTCAACTTTCACCAGCTTTACAGCAAACACCATTTTCTGTCACCAAGTATGGAAATCATATTTGATGTGATCAAGCATGATTGGTTCGCAAGTGTTGTTTCTATGTTTATTATGCTTTTGTTTTACCTTTTAAGCAACATTATGTAGCAATTAGTAATGGTTATTTTAGCTTTGCCACCCCCAGAGAGTGCAACACAAATACTAATTCCTAGTATAAAAAAGCTACTATTTTTGTAAACCAGACTGCATTAAGCTGGGTGGAGCGGCGCAACAGAGGGTGGGTACCTAAAGATGCGCAATTACAGTGACATTTTGGTGTCATTTTGGTGGTGAATTTGCGCTGTACTTCTTGCCATGCCAAATCATGTGTAAAGTGCAGCGCAGCTTGTGGAGCTCTAATTTCATGGCTTTTGTGGTCAGGAGTGCACATGACCAGTCCTATCCAAAACCCCAGAGGCAGGGTTGGTGGATGTCCTACGCACTTAACTAGGCTACATAAATGCTCCAAACACTCATTTTGAATGAAACCTATTTCATAATCATATAAAATTCTAAGAGGACTTGTGTCTGTTGAATTATATGTGAATCAGGCAGATGAAGCGCGTCATGATGAGCAACTTTCTGTCAACGTAAAGCAGCCACCACATATTTAAGGCAAGAGCTGACATACAGGTGCCTGTTTTCGATAGACACGTTGACATAAACTTTTCAGCTGTTTTCTATACAATCGTTTCTCTGGTCTCTATCAATCAATCAACTCAGGAGAGCAACAAACAAATTTTCCAAACAAGGAAAATGTCGTTTTTTCAAGGTAAAATACCACCAATATGTGTTAAAGCAGAATTTTTCATCAGATAAAAAATATTGTGTAAATTTTAGAAATTATGTGATCCCTATCTTTTCAGAAATTTTTGATTTTTCCATTTTTAGACACTGAAGTTATGAGACATGTTCAGATCACACCAAAACTGTTCACCTTTGATGTTAGATATCTTTCCCTCTTCAGCAGGGCGCATGACTACTAATCAGTTATAAGTCACCTGTCTTTACTTTAAGAATCAGCCCAGGACAGACAGCTCATAGTCTTTATTCAATAATAAAGACCCCTAAAAAACCAAGACTTTTCTCAGGTCAGGAAAGGTTTTATGTTCTGTGCGGTTTGTGGATTTTCATTTATCTATGCTAGCTGTTGTGTGCATGATCAGTGTTGCTGTGTGATAATAGGCCTACAATACCTGTGAATTCTGTGGATATGAAGCACCGAAGTTAATCTGGAATGGTTATGCTTTTAACACCACAACGTCAGTGTCTTTACGAGCACATTGGTCTTCATCAGTGATGTTATAAATAAATTGCTATTAAGAGCCTGAACTTCCCGGACAATAGCTTATGTCAGTTTCCTCCCAGTTTCTCATTTTGCTGCCTAAAGTTTGGCTGGCACCTGTTTGCTCCTTCTTCAGCAAAAACTGACAGTAAGCTGCAGCACCACAGCGTGAAAGAAGTTGATCTGATCAGCCGTGAGACTGAGATTAACTGTGACACACCTTCTGATTGTTTGTTTCTCCCACTTTACTGCTGCGCCACAGGTGCGCTTGCATCTCTGTTCACCAAATTACCAATAAAAGATTATCGCACCCACTTGCGCTCCATGTGCCCAGAACTGCGCCTGCGCTGCACCCAGATTAATGAAAATAGAGCCAAAAATGTGTAGCCTATGCTAACTACAAACAAAACTTGACTGCATAAGACATTGAATTGTCCTGAAAACTTTATCTAGAAGTAAACATGCATGCTCAGACATTTTTTGCTGTGCACAGCAAGTTTACAAAAGCATTGCACACAACTCAGAACAGCAACAGACCAAGCTAACATCACCTGACCCACAAACTAGATGGTTTTCACTTAGTTGGAAATGTCTACCAGCTAAATCTCCATCTTAATGTGCAAAAACAAGCAAGTCGACAACTTTAATACAGCAAAACATTCAGCACATTTCACAACAAAAGACTAATCATTACTTACTAGTCCAACAGCAAGAATGTCACCTTGGCGTGTGTCTTGCAGCCTTTTATTTTGTGAAGCTTTTGTCAAAAACCCAAAGTCTGTGTGATATTAATCCTGTCCCATCTGTCCCTCTCGATTCTTCTCTCTTTGTCAATGTCCTTTTCTGTATCTATGTGTGGTTGTGTGCAACATATTAGGGCACACAATCGCACCAATACAAGTTAACAATGTTTCATCTTCAGCTAAAAGTTTGTGGGTATCAGGGAAGGGGTGAGAGTGACAGAAGAAGAAAATAACAGAAAGAACAGGAAGTCCTAGCAAGAACTTAGTTCTTTAGCTGTCACCCAAACAGGTTTTTTTGTTTGCCAGTTCAGTTTGTGCAAATGGTACAGTGGCTTCTTTCTATTTTCCCGTCTTTGTGTTCTGCTTTTTCTGCTAACATGTGCTACAATAGTAACAATAACTGTAAGGTAATCCAGGAAGTTTTTGACCACTAGTGTTATAGAATAATGTTTTGATGAGCAGGTCACTATTTAGTATCTTGTGCTCTACTACTGGCACGTGCACAAAGATGTGACAGTACGCACACTGAGATGCAGATAGGCCACTGTCATGTAGCATGATGTATTATGGAAGTGGGTTACTCCACCACACAGATTTGCTTTCAATTTGCCCCACACACAGAAAATTGATTTTTTTCCCCCCTCTTTTTGCAACATTTTGCTCAGAATTGGATAATTAAATAGAAACACAAATAGATAGGTTCAGTAATGTTGCTTTTTGTTACTTTTTTCGTCTCGTAGCGATCTTATCCAAATTAAAATAGGAATTTTTCAACTCTGGGTTCCCCCCTAAAAAAATAAATAAATAAGAAAAATCAATAATGTTTTAAATATATTTTAATGCAAATGACAATCATTTTCATGACCATGACAAAGCAGCAGGTGGCGAAATAACTCTAACCCTAAAGCCATACCGCTCAATCAGAAGCCTAAGAAAAGCTATTGCTGGTAGGATAAGTGCAACTGGTGGTACAATCACTGGAACATTCAATAATTCCTCATTAGAGACCATAAAACACTGCTGCTGTCAAAGATAAATATTCAAGGTTATTTCTGTCTTTCTCTCCAACAGACACACACACAGATGCATGCACACTCACACAAACAGTATGCGCACACCCATCTAGATTGACATGCCAGCTTAGCACAAGTTTTGAGTGACAGATTGCCACACTGATGAAAAAATTAATCTACATATTTATATCTATTCTTGCGTTTTGAATGTGGTTTTGGGCCTTCATTCATTCATTATCCGTAACTGCTTATCCTCTGCAGGGTCGCGGGGGGCTGGAGCCAATCCCAGTTGACAGTGGACGAGGGCGAGGTACACCCTGGACCAGTTGCCAGTTCATTACAGGAGTGACATATAGAGACAAACAACCATTCACACTCAGATTCACACCTATGGGTAATTTAGAGTCACCAGTTAATCTAACCTGCATGTCTTTGGACTGTGGGAGGAAGCTGGAGGAGCCAGAACCCAGGACCTTCCTGCTGTGGGGCAACAGTGCTAAACACTAATCCACCATGCAGACCCTCTTGTGCATGTGTATGTCCACATGCTTGTATGTGTGTTTGTGCGTGTGTGTGGATGCAGGTGATTGTGTGTCACTTCACCACCTGTTGTAGAGGACATACAGGACAGAAAAAGATGCATCTCATCTTTTTTAGGTGAGGACAGCACATTGAATTTTAATAGGATGTGACAAATGTTTCATGATATTGTATTCAAACTGATTGGTCACCAGATCCTTACAGAAACAAACTCCATTAATAAGGACAAGGAAAGGAGATGTGATTTGTGTAGACCAGGGGTTCTCAAACTTAATATTAAAAGGTCTGAATTTGGTGTCTATTCAAGGTCAAAGGTTCGGAATGGGAACGACTGGTGATAAGCAAACGTCTTATTCAAATTACTTTTAAGTTTGAGGCTTCAGTAGCTCTCTGTTGCTGTGTCTCACAAACAACTTATTTGTTGATTCACAGGAAAATTTCAACTGGAAATTTTGTTGTCCTCACCTATGTAGATATTGCTGTTTGAAATGTCTGTGCTGTGTGTCATAGGGGCATTTAACATTTCCACTCTTCACAACTCCACCTGCCTCTGTGCAAATCAAACACATGGGCTTCGTGCTGGATTGGGGGAAAAAGGAATGTGTACTTTCCTGTCCACTTGTCTCTAAAAACTTGTTTTTCTTGGTCAACATTTGGATGATGACATCCTCACCGCACTGGCGACCTAGTGTACACTTACAGAAGACATCACAGTCTCACTTTCTCGTGTCAGCAGGACAGCAGCAAGACCAAAACATTAACACCTGTTAGCTGTTAGCTAACTCACTAATTTTGAATGGACACCTGTTAGCCAATCCTTAAACTCTGTTGATTTTAAACGTCATATGCTCTCCGACTGCCAACATTGCCATGACAACGAAGTCAAACACGGAAATGGCCAGGATCTCTTTAACAATTTCCATCTTAGTAGGAAACTTACACTTTATTACATTGTACTATTGCAATCCTAAAAGGAGGTGTGGGCTGGGTCCGGACTGACTTGTGGTCCGGTCTTCCAGACTTGGAGACGCCCTGTTGTCAACCAACAACACCTGAAACACAGACCTCAAAATGTTTTAAGACCAAGAAGAGTGAGGACAAACTCATCTGCAAGTTTTTCAGATCGATAGGCTTCTGGATCCAGCCCACACACTCTCAGAATTGCCTCTTTGACCAAGTCATAATCTGTACTTTGCTCAATACTTACTGCAGAATATGCCTGCTGGGGTTTCCCACACTCTGTAAGAGCAATGTCTGCAACTGTTTAGGCCGGGTCTATCTGACTGGCGGCCTGCGGGCCAACTCCAGCCTGCAGATGGAGTCAGACTGGCATGTGGACTATATTGAACATTTATGATCCTCTGCAGCCTGTAGCATCCATAGCATTGTGTCTAGTTTACATACGTGATAAGAATAATAGCTGAAGCTAAGGTCAGGCCCCTGGGCCCTTAGCTTGTGTTCCAATGAACATAGTTGAGTAGCTCTGGTTTAGGCTATTTCAAAGAGACAGCCACATGTTAAAAATGAGGAAAACACCTTTGAATATCTTTTTTTTATGGAGAGAAGGAGCCAATTTAATATGGATAACAACATCAAAATCAGGCCTGGCTGGCAGAGAAGCATGCCTCATTTCCAACTCCTTTAAGAGCCTTCATTTTCTAACATTTTCCTTTCTTTAAGCCTAAGTTCTTTCTGTTTATTTCTCAAGCTCTTTTTCTTTTAAAATTAACTCTCTCCTGGGACAACACAGGAGAGAAATGCATGGCAAACTTGACGTTTGGAGGTGATTCTAGGACACCTCTGGTCACAAGCTCATTCCTAATGTCATCTTTGACACTCTTTTTAAGCTTTTTCTTTTAATCATCACAAGACATCTCACACTGATCGTTGGATGCCAGCTGAAAAAGTTGTTCTTTAGTGAACTCTTCAAGCAGCACTTCACTTCAAAAAAAGTTCTGGAGTTGCCATTGTTCACAAGAAAAATTTGCATAACACTTCCACTTAAGTATGTGAGTCAAATAAGCAAGGAAGACAAAAATGGGGCTCTTCATAAAATTCGCCAACTGCTGCTAATTTAACTCTGCACACAGCACAAACAAAAAATGGGTCCAACACAGCACACAGCTGACACGAAGCGGCAAAACTACAAATATGGCAGTTGGGGTTTGTGTACTCTTTGTTTTCCCTTTGTTTTTTCTTTAAAATGTGCCAGTAAAAATAATTAATGACTAATAATAATTTTAAAAATGGAGAAGAAGAAGCTCAAGCAACTAAAACTTCAATACTCACCAATCTAAAGTCAAATGAGGGAGTCAAACAGCTGCAAGACCAACTTACACTAATGAAAAATCTAGAAACTAGGGGGAAACCAACAGAAAGAAGCATTTACTTACAACAGGACTTCAGGACCGCGGTGTCAGGGATTGAGTTTGTTATGATGCTTTTGTCTCATTCACTTCCTGTTTTATTTTGATAGTCTCATCTCCCCTTGTATTGTTTACTTCCTCCCTTTGTTCTTTTCCCGCCTTCAGTGATTACCCTTTTGTGTTCACCTGTGTCTTGTTGTCTCCCCGCCCTTATGTGTATAAAAGCTGTGCTTCCCCTCCCTCTGATGCCAGTTTGTCTTGTCTTCTTTGTGAGCAGCGTTTCAGCAGTTATTATCATTCTAGTTTCTTCATGTATGACCTTTATTCCTAGTTTACCGGTTTCTGAGTTTTGCCTGAAGATTGTGTACTTTCGCCTTGAGCTATTGTTTGTTCGTGTACCGAAGTTGGACTACATTAAAGACCTTGAGACTGCTGATCCCAGTGTACTGCTTTTGCCTTTTTGTGTCCACCCGCCAGTGACTTCCTGACACGCGGACCAGCCCCCATTATGTTACAACCCTGGCTCTAAAGGAAGCAACGCAGTGAGCAATGCAATTAAAAAATATAGGATACTGTTTATTAAATCGGTTGATTAAAAACCCTACTTCACATTTCTTCCTCCGCACTCTGTGAGAATGTTATTGTTATTTTTTTTAATGCTGGAAGACAGTAAACAAATGTCTGACTGACTCAGAATAAAACAAACTGGATACAATTCTGATCCTGAACAACTTTTTATATTTCGTTTCCTTACAACAACCTCTGATTAGGGCCTAGAGGTTAATTAGGTTCACAGTTCGAGACAGGTAAAGGAGAAACTTTTTTTGAAAGAATTGAGGAGAAATAGAGGGATGAAGCTGCTGTTTTTCTAAGGCCGCCTGTCTCTTAGGCCTGTGGGCTCTAAGATTGAGTGTATTAAGCTTTCTGTCGAACTGTCTGTTGTGGTGTTAGAAACAAACTGCATTACACCAAATAAAACTGATAACCATCCAATCGAATGAAGAGCAGAGGGTGCGGAGTGGCCTGCTTATCCTCTCACTTATCTCTCCTTCTGTCTGCTCATTCCATTATTAGTTTTTCTTGTTGGTGAGAGTGTGTGCGTGTGTGTGTGTGTGTTCATGTGAACTGCATGTATTTCTGTGTGGAGAGCTGAAAATGAAGATTAAGAGACAAGATAGGAGATGTGTTATAATAGTTTGAAAAGTTTTAAATTATTTTGCACCAGCAGTAAAAAAAAAAAAAAAAAAAAAATCTTGGGCAATATAGTTTCTTGTTTACCACCGTTCTCACTGTGGACTTCGATTTAGTGACCATCACATATCAGGGTGAAGTTCCCATGTTTTCAAATAGAAATCACATCTAACTGCCATCAGAGCAGGGGATAATGCAGTCAGGAAAGCCACAGAGTGGAGGAGGAGATGCAGGCCATGTTCACTCGAAGGAAGAGAGTTTGTAAAGCCACAGCAGTGCAGGACTTTTTGTACCATTATTGACTTCACAGTCAAGCTGTTGACTTTTGGCTATCGTGAATTCAGATAGATCCGTCCAACAGTTTGACTTGATGAAACTTTAAATCAAAACATTTGCTCTCGGTCAGTTGTTGCCTATTCTGTTGTTTATGATGTTGCTCTCAGTCCATAGTGTGTGATGTTGCTAGTACCTGACAGTGTTGACCCTTGTCCTCTGTGTATTTAGAAGTGTTATTTCTATGCTATGCTATGCCATGCTATTTCTGGCAATTATTGATGACAGTGCTGTTGACCCATATTTACTGTCAGCTCCAACAAAAGCCTGGATTACTTTTGTATAGAGCCACAGTATTTGACTTAAAGCTTCAGCAGGCAGCATTTGAAAATCAAGCTAGCTGTAGCAGAAGACTCTTTGAGAAGCAACACCACTGCACCCTCCCATCCCTGTTTAAGCTCTGGCACATGTTTTATTTTTTTGTTGTTCATGTCTCTCCTTTAAGCCCAGTTTGCACCAAAGATTCATGACGTAACAAGTAAAACAGAATGCAGAAGTCTAGTGGTCTTTCAGATGACCTGAATTACAAAAATGCTGAGAGATTATTATTGAAAAATATTGGTGCAATGACACCCTGGGGTGGAAAGTGATTAAGTGATTAATTACTTGAGTACTGCACTAAAGTACAAGTTTTTGAGTATCTGTATTCTACTTGAGTATTATTTTTTGGGGAAATGTATTACTTTTACCCAACTACATCTGAATTACAAATATGGTAGTTTTGACTCCAATACATTTCTATGAAGGTTCTTGTTTCTTGCTACATGTGCTTTGAAGTTCGCTGATTAATTTTCTTTTCTTTTCCAAAATATGAAAGACCATGTAGTTCATGTAGTTCTGCATATGATTTGACTAGGTGGTGTTGCCATACCTGTACCTTGCGTGCCTTCATGGTTCAACATAGGACAAATGTCATTCAGATCAGGTAGTCCACTGAGTTGCGCACAGTTGTCTAGTTCAAGAGGCCTTGCACCTACCGAAGTGGCTGATTAAAAAAAAAATAAAACTTGAAAGATTTTTCAATGTGTAAAGCACGACTAACAATTTCTCTAGTAATCGGGTATTTTTGATAGGTCTTATTTTCATTCCTATTATTTTGGAGCTGCAAATCTGAAAATCTGTAGCATGTGGAGTTTAAAAATATAAATATTTTTTTTCTAAATGAACATAACATAGCAGAATGTACACCAACGTGGTCTCAACTAAACTTATTTGAAATGGATTGTAAGAAAAAACAACAAAAATGTTTCAAGATTTTTAAAAGGAACTTTGAGTTCTTACATAATTTTAAAGCAAGTACTTCAATATTTTAATTCGAGTGATAACTTGCAACTTCCGCTTGTATTGGAGTAATATTTGACCTGGAGTATCTACACTTTGACTTAAGTATGAAGTGTGTACTTTATTCACTACTAATGACAACAAAGATAAACTGCTTACCCCAACTTTAACCCAAGTGCTAAGAATTTTCTCTCTAATTTTGCATTTTGTATATAGAATTTATAGGTTACATTTTACCGCAACATTATTATTTTTTTTTTTTTTACCAGTTCTTCACCCTTAGATGTCTTGAAATGAAAAAAAAAATTCTTTCTCTGTTCCTCCACGTTAAACAGGCGACACCAAAAATGTGAGCCACTAACTTTTGCTAATGGCCTGTTAGGTTACACGCCTGACAACACCAAAACTTTTTAAAAACGTCCACCCAAAATTCTAAACGGCTTGGTGTGGTATAATCCTAGTCTTCTGCATTTGAAGCATAAGTGCATTAGGAGCAACTGTTTACCGCTGAGGAACACTGTAAGGAAAACATTCTTTAATTCAAGACATCTAAGGGTAAGTAATTGATATACAAAACAGAATTTTAAGGTGAAGTATCACTTAAATTTTCCATGCTAATGATTTATCAAGAAATCTTCAATGGAGGTATTTACAATAAATGTTTCTTCACTTTCAAACAGCTCTGGTATTTCTAAAAAAGAAGAGGTGTAATTTTCAACGTTTGAAGCTCACAAGAGGATTTAAAGTGCAGATAAACAGAAGCAGAGCTAGGAAAGAAATCTAAGCTCAGTTAACTTCAAGTCTGCAGACCTAGAAGACAAGAACTGGAGTCAAGGATGGAATGAAATCTGTAATTTCTTCTCATTGAAGCTGCAGACGATTTTCTGACTGGTCTTCATGCAGGGCCCTCAAGCTCCGAGACATCACAGGACTCCACAGGAAGAGAAACATGAAGTACATTAATGATGCTGTCAAAGAGGCATCGAGAAAGCTGCAGATCAAGAGAGCTGACATTCAGACCACACCAGCATGTGGACACAAGCTGAGGCTTAAATAACCCTGACTGGGTCACCTAGGAGAGGTTGTCTGATGTTGAAAGACCTGAAACGTCACTGTGATGTGTCAAAGTGCCCGGCAAGATTTCTGAAAGACTGGTTCTGTCACATCATATACGCAAACCATAATTCTGTATCTGCAGTAAGTGATATTTTGGCCACTTAGGAGCAGTGGACACAAGTTGCAAAACACTGATGTATCATCACCTTTTAAGATAATATAGTCTACTTACCAGCAAACAGTTGCTTGTTTGTACATCCAGCACCATCATTGCATTTCAAATTGTGTTTCTGGCCACTTGATGAATGTTAAGTCCAATATTTACTCTGTTATGGATGTGACTGTGTTTCCTAATCTCCTCTAGATGCATGCAACGTTCCCTATCTCAAGAGGTCCGTGTGTGTGGATAACTGAACAGCTTAGCCAGGTCACTGTTTTGCTTCCTAATGAGCAGCTGTCTCTACAAGTGAAATCTGTCAGCTTTTTTTGGGAGCCGCATGAGTCTACAGCTCATGCATCTATGTTGTTGTTTTAAAAAGAGAAAACATGTACCTCTGTCTTAAGCCTGAAAATTCTTCATTCTGCCTCTTTCCCTCCCACAGGGGCACTCACTCCGTTCCACTGTGGCTTTTTCGGTGCTGAGTAGCTATCGAGTAAGTATCAAGATATCGACACATAGATAATGAATATCTAAAATGGTTTCAATAAAAATTTTTTGCAGAGCTGATACTCCAGTACTAATTGTTTTTGTTGCTCTCCTCTCCTCTCCAACAGCAGCTGTTGTTTAAAAAACACAGCACATAAACTCTGTTATATTTATCTTTGAATAAAAATCTGAATTTTTTTGGCCCCAATGTTGTGTCATTTTTCCTCTGTGATATCGATCATGTTGAATATTAATATTTTTCAAGGAATTGTATCGAAGTTAGAAATAGTGGTATCATGACAACACTGGTGCATAGTGGGGCTTTAGAGAAAACTGCTGTGGAAAACGATGCGATGAGAGCAGCGAGGAGGAACCATAGGTAGAGTTGCAGCGGGATCGCTAAATAATGAGCTGGAATTCACAATACTGCTTTCTCAGGGTGAAGGGAAACTGCAGGTTCAGGTGATAACACTTTGGTGCCACAAGCAGCACCTTTCACACTGTCATTAAGTCATGTGATATGTTTTTATTAAATATGAATTACAACTGCTTTTTGCTGAAGTGCAGGGGTAAGTTTCAAAAATAGAAAAGCAGGGCTGCTCCCGTCAGTGTTACATTGTTTTTTTTTAAAAGTGCACACAGTATAAAGACAAAACAGAGACTTAAATGAAAAAGCTTGCTGCACACCTGTGTGCACATTTGTGGATGTGTGTGTGCGTGTGTGTGTGTTAGTTCGGGTGAATGAGTACTATCTGTCAGTAAAGATGCTTCCATAAGCGAGGTCATGTGATCAGTCACGAGAGACACAGGCGAGTCCTGCTGTCCAGATCCAGGGAGCATTGCTAATTTAAACAGACAGATTACTGTTTCTATTGGAAGGAAGCAGCTTTCGTGTTCGTATGCATGTGTATGTGTGTGTGCGTTTGACATTCCCACAGTAGCCTGCCTTTAATACAACAACTACTTAAATACCCCCTAATCTGCAGCCATGACATTTACTTCTCTCTCTCTCTCTCTCTCTCTCTCTCTCTCTCTCTCTCTCTATCTCCATCCCTCCCTTCATCTCTGCTGCCAAAAAACACTTACAGGGACGACTGCCCTTTCATCAAGGGAGAGTGTCTCTGTGCTTGGGTGTATTTGTGTGTACCTCCTCACTATAATCGAGTGCTGAAAATCCTAATTTGAAAAATGCACTCACACACAAAAAAATATTGCAAATAGGCTTCAAAGACAGGATTATCGCTGAGAGCCTAGAGAGGAGTTAATGTCACTCTGTTCATCCTCCCACAGTATTTATTCAGCACATCTGCATCTCAAAAGTTTCACTGTTTTAGATGTGAGCAAATCCAGTATGTGTGTCGAGTACTTTGAGAGCATTTCTTTTATTTGTAGCCCAACCTTGTGCATGTCTGTAGCTTCTAAATGCTTTTTGTACATCATGAGTTATGTGATTCCACTTAGTATTATTCTTGTTTGTAACTTTGCCCCTTGGCATTAAGAACAAAAACCCACCGTGCAGTGTGCTGCAAAGTGCTGACACATTTACTTTGTGCTTCTTCCATGTTTTTTAAAATTGAGAACAAAGGGTTATACTTTGATCCTTTTTTCTTTCATCATTTTTTTATTTGCTGTTTGATTTGGTGACCTTAACTCCTCTGAATCTTAAAATCAGCTCCCAGTCTGCAAGACTTGATGCAGCAATCCAAAAAGCATCCGTCTTGAGAAATTATTTAGAGCAGACGGTACTGTTTCAAGATGTTCCTTGAATCATTGATTTGTTTTTCTTGTTTTAAGATCCTGACCTTGCATTAAAAAATTCTCACTTAGATCAGAAACGTAGTTTATCTAAAACTACAGGCATGCGTTGCAACTTGTTTTGCGTGCAACACAGATTGGGAGAATAAATATGAGCCCAGAAACTTGACAGTTTTTGCAGGGTTCACTGGCTGCCACTGGGCTGCTGCCAGAGTCCTCATTTACTGCTGCTTATCACTCGCTCGCTAACATTACGTCCTGTGGGACCATAAATGGCTGAGCTCTAAAGAAATCCTTTCACATGAATCGTGCTGTTAATAACAGAACGACACAGATTTCCCATGGTTACATGTGAAGTGGCACATTGCGTGAATGACATGTGTCTCTGCACTCTGACAAGTGTAAATTGCATCTGCATTATCTCCAGTGCCGTTCTAGTATTGTTGTTGTAGCGCTCACCGCAGACTTTTGTCTTTGCATTTACTGTGGGTCTTGCTAAAGCTGCCATGACTGCTGTCTGATGTGCTAAGAGCCGTGTTGGCTGTGTCATGGCGCTCTGAGTAAAGTGCTGTTGATCACAACAGCTAAACTTGACAGGCCAATTCCCCAAGGAGGAAAGGAGAGAAAAAGAGGGTCAGGAACAGAAGAGCGAGTGAGAAATAAATATAGAAAGGTATGTAGAGAGAGAGAGGAGACAGAGAGAAGC
>JAQLOL010000024.1:5593328-5604775 GCA_029783665.1 Naso thynnoides
AAATGAAGGACACGAGCTATTGAGAGTATCACATTTTCAGAGGTAAACAGGAACACACACACTGAAGTAATGACATGCAAATAAACAAATCTGTGTTTCTGTGAGCAAAAAAGAAACACACAGCTCCATCTTTCTGCACATATTGCAGTCAGACTTGCACGCTAACACAGAGTTTCTACAAACTTAAGTGCTCCCCACAGTTATTATCATTAACAAAAACTAATGACAGAAAAAAAAGAAAAAAAAACCTAAAACTATATTTCTAGGTTTAAAACAAGTATAGATGACACACCTGAGTGTTCATGGTATTTTGGGCAGATATTAAATCTTTTTCAAGATCTGCAGTGTGTTCCTTACTTCTCATCTCATCTTCTTTCTCATGTACACTCTGTAAAGCATCTTTGAGTGTCTTTAAACTGATAACTGTGTCTTTACTGAAAAAATTAATTAAATCTAAATTGAAATTGAAAAAATTAAAGTCAAAACAAAACAACAAAAAAAAACCCTAATTAAAATTCCAAAGCTATTATAACCTTGGCACTCACAAACAAATTATTTCATCTGCTTCTCTGGCTGCATGAACGTTGCAGAGTCAGACCTTCCTGAAATCTTTGAACATGTTAATAAGATGAAAGCCCACCTTGCCAGCCAGGTTTGCAGACAGGCTTGACGTCAATGCGGACGGGGACACTGTGCAGCGCCCTCTTCTGGCCGCAGTCCCAGGCCGTCACCTGGATCTCGTACTGCTGCTGACGGTCGTAGCTCAGCTTCTCTGTGTTCCGGATGTTCCCTTGTGTAGAAGGAAAGAAAATTCCATGATGTCAAAATGTTGTTGAGTAAATTTAGCCCCCCTATTGTTTCTCATGATAAAAACATTTTGCACTCAGCCATCTGGCACATTGACAGCCTAAATTTGCAGTGTTTAAAGTTAAAGTCAAAAGCATAAAACCAGCTTACATGAATTTAATAAACAAAACATTATTGTGTGATTTGATTAGAAAAGGGGAAGAAGTTAAGCTGTCTTTGGTGTGTCAAGCTGTCGACACAAAGCACTCTTCTGTGCAGTTTGTTCCTGTATTTCAGTATTTAGTTTCCCTCAGTGAAGAAAAATCACTCCTGAAAATAATCTAGGCAGTTAAGGTGAATATAATTTGTATCACTGTGAGGTGTGGTTCCTTTCTAATGAGGCACTGAAGACACTAAAAAACACTGAAGACACTGTGATATGTCACAGCAGAAAAGGCACAGGTATACTTGATGTCTGCTGCATATTTAGGGTCTTAAGTTAGGGTCCTAAGGCTGTATTTAGTAAACATATTATGGTAAAAAAAACATTTAGAAAAATAATTGAGATCGATTGGCCTTGACATCAGTCAACAAACCCAGTTTGTCTGCACCTCAAGAAAACAAAATTTTCATAACAAGACAGAAAAAATATTGAATTGCAAGAGTGACAAGTAACAAATTACATTTACTCAAGTTGCTGAGAAGCTTTTTGTGTACTTGTAGACTACTTTTTTGAGTTTTTTTTAAAAAATCAATGATTTGATTTTTACATATGTACATATTATCGGATGCAACTGGTCTTCACTACCTCTTGCATAGCTTCAATTAAAAAGAAAAGAAAGGTGAAACAACAAGTTCCTCAAAATTCTCTATGAATTGGTACTGTGTCTGTGTGCCAGCAACTGTCCATCTGATTGGCTCTGGCTGACCAACCCCGGTGCCAGAGGGTGAACAACAGCCAGTCACACACACCCAGACAGCAAACGGATGTTTGTACACAGAGGTGGAGACAGATGGAGATGGAGAGCCCCCAAAAAGTAACTTTTATTCTCAGTACATTTTAAATTAGCTATTTTTTACTTTCATTTGTGTACATTTCTACACCAGTAATTTTACTTCTACTTGAGTAAAATTTCTGCAAGGTAACAATACTTCTGCTTGAGTAGATTTTTTTGGTACTCTTTCAACCCCTACCGAATGGCCACAAGTTTGGGCCCGTTATGTCCACAATTGAAGAAAACTAAAGCCTGCACATTTTTTCCAAGACACAAATTTTATTGGACATCATTTTGATCCCACCTGGATCTTCCTGACTTGACAAAGTTGTTTAGATCCCTCTTTTTCCAATAAAGTTTTTGGCTCGGGGTGAGTGTGCAGGCTTTACTTTTCTTCAATGATGTCTTTCTAATAGCATTGCACCCATGTGATGTGCGCAATATAATCACCTCTCTGCAAAACGTTATGTCTTCACAACATTTTACATGCTTGATGCCTTTTCTTCATTTAAAAGCTCAAAAACTCTGAAGTTTGCAGTCTGCCTTTGTATGAGCTTACAGATGCTTTTTGGCTATAGGCATGCTTGAACCCATTTAATCGTAGTTTTGTGCATTTGGTTTTGTCTGACAGTCTTGTGATCAAACCATTTTAATTTAGTCTTTGCTGACCTCCATAGAAATTTTGTGCTTTTTCTTTTATTTGATAACAGAAGGAGAAAAATAATTGAATAAACTATGAATTGCAATACTAAAATATCTGCCAGTTAGGTTAAATAGTCGTCAATTGCAAAAAAAAAAAATGCTTAAATAAATAATGAATAAATCAATAGATAATCCAGCAAGATAAAATTCATATTTTAAACATGCAGATTTTGTTTTAAGCCAGATGTAGTCGTCTTGATGGGTCCAACTGTGTGGAAATGGAAATTCTTTGACATAGTTTGTATTTCTCTATCATCGACACAGACTGGTCAACTGTCAACCAGGTACCAATTAATTAGGTTAATTTCTAAAGCTTAACAGGACCATACCTGTTACCACATGTCATTTTCCTTAGTCAAATTGGATTACATAAACCATTTTCCCAAGATAGCCTGATCTATGAGATCTCATATTCGTTTACTTTTAGTCCATATTCAATAGATGTTACAGAAAGCACCTGAAAATGTGTGACAACATTAGTTAGAAAGAACGACTGTGTAAAAATACTTCTTCACGCTAATTTCAAGGCAAAGAAGCCAGCACTTGTTGGAAACTATTTTTCCAGGCGTAACAACTTATGTTTCAACAGCTCCAGGCTCCTCTCTCTCTTTCCCTCAGCAATTCCTGACCAAATAACGCATACGGTCTCTTTAGAAGTTACCTAACAACTTTCACATCCTTTAGTGTTTCTGTACCTTGTTTCAGTGTGAATGGCAGTAACTTGGGGTTTAAAAATGCAGTCTGATATCTACTCAAGTATACAAATGGTTGAACAGCATTTGCAGAAGATAGGGGTAACCTCTGCTAATGGTTAGAAGTCAAAAACAGACTGGTGTGGTCCCTCACTGTGTCATCTGATGTAATGTTGAGTTTGGAATCTGCTTTCTTTCAGTCTGGAATAAGACAGTTCAAAACGTTCTTCATAGGAATTGATATACACAGAAATGAAGTGAAGTGATTCAGAAAGTTATTATCAAATGTAGTCAAGTGTGATGTTTTAGTGAAACATTTTATCAACCAATAAATACCACAAACCCGAATCTGAACTAAAAAATATTCTGAAGTTACTCAGTCAGAAATCTGCAGACAGACTTCATGGAGCCATAAAACTGCAGTGTGAGCTTTTACAGCTAAATGAGTTTTATTTTATTGTAGTTTATGTGCAACGGATACTGTATGTTTCCATATTCATTGCTTCTCTCAACTTAAAATCTATTCTTAATGGAGCTCTACTTCAGTGTGATGACTAAAAAAAAGTACTTCTCCTCTGTTTACTGACTCATATGACTTTAGTTTAATATAAAACATAGAAAGTACATTTTAAAGTTTAGTGTACAATGTAAACTGCCTTGAGCAAAGTGAGTAACAGCAGTCCCACTCAACTGAACATCTACTGCAGCCTCTTGCGTCTTTATGGCTTTTATGACTTATTAGATAACCAAAAGTGCTAGTATACTGCTTCCTGGCTCTGTGTGTGCCTGTAGGCTCTGTGTGTGTGTTTGCTTAAAGAAGTAGCGGGTATTTAATTTAAATTTTTAAGCATCATTATATATCACTGTCAAATTAACAGTGATGCCTTAATGTAATCATTGTAACAAATGGGATCATGGTCGTGATGACAGGTAGCCTCTCACTCTCTCACAAGTGGTTTGATTGAAGCTAATGTTTCACAAAATTAAGATCACATTTCCATTAAACCCCTGTCGTTCCCTGATGCAGTGAGAATACTTGTATTTTTCTTCACCCTCCTGTTGATTTTTTTGAAGGTAAAAACTTCCACCTGCCACCCCCATCACCTACACACAAACACATATCTACTTTGTAGATGTACCAGTGGGCAAGCATGCACAAGGATTTTGCATCTGTGGCTCCAGAAAAAGTTGTGTGAAATCTGAAAAACTGATTTAAGTGATGTCTGTTTTGTATGTCCTTCATTGACCCCCTTGGGGAAATTTATCCTCTGCATTTAACCCTCCAAACCTCAACTACACATGCTAGGAGCAGTGAGACTGGTACAGGAGACTGCAGCACAGCGCACAGGACCAAGGCCCGGTGAAACGCAGGAGGAGCCCGGCCCGAAGACACCCCTCAGAGCCCAGAACCTCCAAGTGCACAACACTTCCAACTCAAAGCAGAGTAGTTCTACAACATCGGATCAGTTGGCCTCCAGCAAAGCACCACAGGCTGTGGCAACAGTCTGATGAGGATGCATCCAGAATCATCAATGCAATGGCAGAGGGAGATGCAGAAGGACTACTCTGGAACCTGACCACCATCATTACAAGCTTTGCAGCTGAGAGGTTTGGTGTTGAGGAGCCCAAGACCAGAAAATCCACCTACACCGAGAACCGTAGGGTGGAAAAGATCCATCAATTATGGAAAGAGCTGCAAGTGCTGACGAAGCAGTTCAAGGTAGCAGCTGAGGAGGAGAAGCCCCCTCTCGCTGAGCTCTGGCATGCCATCAGGATGAAGCTCATGAAAATGTGTAGAGCTGAATGGCACAGGAGACATAGAATTGAGAGAGCCAGAGAGCGAACCCCTTCTTAGCTGACCCCTTTGGCTTCACAAAGCTGCTGTTAGGGCAGAAGTAGGCATCTTGATTGCTCCAAAGATGAGGTGAATTACTTCCTGCACAACACTGAGCAATCCAGACAGAGAGCAAGAGCTAGGACTGCAGACAGCTCTCTTGGATGTACCAGCCCCCCTAGTGGAGTTCAACACCCCAGAACCCACCTGCAAGGAAGTTCAGGAGGTAGTAACAGCAGCCAGAGCCAGCTCTGCTCCAGGTCCCAGTCGAGTGCCCTATAAAGTGTACAAGCACTGCCCAAGGCTCCTCCGAATCCTGTGGAAGATGCTACGAGTGAATTGGCGAAGAGGGACCATCGCGGAACAGTGGAGGCAGGGTGTCTGGATTCCCAAGGAGGGGCATTCAACCAAGCTGGAGCAGTTTCAATCCATCTCACTTCTCAGTGTGGAAGGAAAGATCTTCTTTAGTGTCCTAACCAGATGGATGACAGACTTCCTTCTGAAGAACAAGTACATCGATACATCAGTGCAGAAGGGTGGCAATCCTGGAGTGCAAGGGTGCCTGGAACACACAGAAGTGGTCACACAGCTGATCAGGGAGGCGTGAGAAGGGAATGGAGACCTAGCAGTGCTTTGGCTGGATCTCGCCAACGCATGTGGGTCAATCCTCACAAGCTGGTTGAGATCACCCTGGACCAACACCACATACATTGTAAGATCAAGGACCTCATTCTGAATTACTACGGGAACTTCAGACTGAGAGTTACTTCAAGGAGCATAACATCCAGCTGGCACCAGCTTGAGAAAGGGATCATAACTGGCTATACAATCTCCATGATCCTCTTCACCCTCGCCATGAATATGTTGGTGAAGGCTGCTGAGACTGAGTGCAGAAGCCCCCTGTCCAAGTCTGGAATCCAGCTGCCCCCCATCAGAGCCTTTATGAATGACCTGATGGTCACCACTACATCAGTGCCTGGTTGCAGGTGGATCCTTAAGGACCTGGTTAAGCTCATCTCGTGGGCTAGAATGAGCTTTAAATCAACAAAATCCAAGTCCATGGTCCTGAAGAGAGGAAAGGTGGTGGACAAATTTCGCTTCTTCATGGATCGCGCATTAATACCATCAATCACTGAGAAACCAGTCACCAGCTTAGGCAAGGTTTTTGACTGCAGCCTCAGAGACATAGCGTCAGTCCAAACAACCATCAAGAAGCTTGAAGCTTGGTTGTCTGCAGTGGACAAGGCTGACCTACCTGGCAGGTTCAAGGCGTGGTTGTACCAGCATGGTATTCTGCCCCATATCCTCTGACCTCTGTGGGTGTATGAGGTAACTCTGTCTACAGTAGAGACCCGGGAGAGAAAGATCAGCTGCTACCTCTGAAGATGGCTGGGTCTTCCACAGTCTCACGAGCACAGTGCGGTATGGCAGGAGCAGCAAGCTTCAAATCCCCATCAGCAACCTGGAGGAGGAGTTCAGGGTTTCTCGCACAAGAGAGGCACTAGTCTATCAAGACTCCAGAGACTCCAAATCGGCATCAGAGGGCATCGTGGTGCAGAAGGGCAGGAAATGGAGAGCTCAAGTGGGGCTGGAGCTGACATAATCTCAGCTGAGACACAAAGCACTGTTGGGCCTGGTGGCGACCAGTTAAGCAGGGCTGAGAGCCCACCCACAGCCACAGTACGATGAGGCTAATGTCAAGGATAGTTGCCATCTGATCCTGGAGGAGATTTGAGCAGGTGTTGATAAGGTGAGGACCAGTAGGATGGTGACCATGCAGCAGCAGGGAGCATGGACAAGGTGGGAGGGAGTGCTGGAGAGGAAGCTGACCTGGAATGACATCTGACACAGCAGATTAAGTTCATGGTTTAAGCTGTCAACTGAGCCACCGGTCGCCCCTCTTGACTCAGTATCCCTTAGGGCTGAAGACTACAAGTCTGAAAAATCAAAAAAAAAATTGGTAGTATGGATGCTGCATTCAATTTAAACTTGGAAGTCAGAATTTCCCATTTCCTGCTTGTCATTTTCAACTGGAGAAGAAGAAAAGGATACCACTGCACACTCTGTTCCAAATGCAATGACTTTAATAGGCAATGTTTCGGCCTGTCACAGCCTTTGTCAAGACATTTTCAACTGACACCATCCCCCCCAACCCTCCCCCAAAACTGAATTTTCAACTGGAAAACCTCACCAGCCCTGACTTCAAAACGTAGTATACCTGCGCCACACATCAACAGTGGAGAGAGATGTAGTAATATATCATTTATCAGCACAACTGTCTTATCTCAAATCAGACATACACACAGTTCTGTCTATCTAAGAGCATGTTGCTACACTGTTTTTATATGCAAAATATGGCCTAATATGCTGTTATCCAGCTGGGGTTGCTAATAGTGGCTAACAAAGGATAACCTGGCACGGACCAATTTTTTATTTTTTTTTAGATGTCATACCTTGACATTTTTTGACTAACGTTTTCCTGCAGACTTCCTCAGAAGAGTCACAAGTTGCTGTTCTAAAGAAGCTGTCGTACAACAGCAGGTGTGGACATCCTAAGATTCCAGGTAGGATGACTAACCCTGAATAAATCAGCTTGTGACATGTAAAAGTAACACCTTGTGACCCCTCTGAGGAAGACTGCAGTCCTAAAAAACACTAGTCTGTTTATAATTAAGATACAAAAAATTGTATGATGCCATCCTGGTTTTCCAACTTGTTGTACTAGAATGCTATCAACTCTGGTGTGACATCATTTCAAGCCCTAACTTCCAGCTTCTGAGGTAAATCGAGTGCAGCATTAATTAGAAAGAAGTGACATAACCAGACCTCTGCAGTCCACTCCTAATCTCCGCTTGAGGTAAGCAGCTTGAGGCTGCACAAGCTACTGTTAGCATGGCACACACAAATCTCTGTCTCAGCTGTAGGTAGTTGAATCGCATTGTGGGTAGTGTGGTTGCAAGCAATGTTGCTGTATTTACTATAAGTGCAAAGACACACTGGTGTTGTCTTGATTAATAAGAAACTACTGATACAAAAGATGTAGTCTAAATTATAAAACATAATAATACAGTACAAACATACTCCCCATGCAATGCATAAATTAGCAAACAAGCACCTAAAATAAATCTTGCCATTATGTTTATTTAATTTAAATACACATAAAAAGGTTTGCAAAAGCCTGAATACTGGCTTTAATATCTGATATTTAGTAAATATTCTTCTAGTTACAGCCATGATTATTATGTATTAATGTTTGGGTCAAAGAAGAAGTCATAAGTCATTGCCATGACATTCAATTTGCTGTTTTGTTTTGTTTGTTACATTTTTGTCCACCTACATCCCTTTTCGTGCTCTGAATCCCTTTGCATTCTGGTAGACTGTTCACCAAATTCAGCTTTTTCTTTGTGTTTGACCTGCCAGCTTTGCAATGGATGCATGCATCAGCATGAATGCATGAAGGACTTTGTAATGTTGTGCTGTACACTGCACCTCAGAAGAAACAAATAACCAACTTGTCTCTACGGTACAATTTCCATCCAGACCAGTGACTGAGAGTCCCCTGCCTTGTTGCTAACTGCGACCCATTTACCAAACCGGCAGCTTTCCTCATGAGCAGAGTGCATGAAGGGAGTTCTTGTGCTCTTAATGTGTATGTTAATATTTGATGAGCGTTCCACTACAGATGGGTGACACTGACAATGCTATACATGCATCAAAGCCTGAGCGGGCAGGGCCCATCCTGACTGAGAACACTTGCTGGGAGTAAAGAGCATAGATAAGAGACGCGATTTGCTGTGAGTTAAAATTAAGCTGGAATGAGCTGCTGCGACTTAAATTACGGCCTGGTTGCTTCTTGAGGTTTTCGTATTGTGGGAAGAGAGGTGCAGAGGGAGTTGAATGTTGATAATGTGGTATATTTAAATATGAGTGTGCGAGTGGGAGGATTTGGTGTAATTCATATCAGGAAGACATTGTTCGCCTTCCCATCCTCCTCATCGCCTATTCACTGTCTCCCTGAGACTATTCACTGAGCTCGTTTAGAATTCCTAACCTCATCGTTTCCACGTTTTCAGCCTTCCTGCTCCCTTTTGAATGCACATCATTGTTTCACTGTTTTGCAGCCTCATCCCATTTCACTATTTACTGCCCTTGGTTTTTTTTCTCCACAAGTTTGTACACACACTTACACACTCACGCCTCTCTGCATGATGGAGGTTCCCATCACTGCTTCTTCAATTACTACATCAAGTTATCCGTGTCAGCAGACTGCGCGTGCAGTGACTGCTGCCAAGAATATCCGGCTACTTTTACCTCCATCTCGCTCTCTCTATTTGCCTCTTAAATAAATGCATGCATCTGTGCATCTGTGTTGTGAATTTCCTCTATTGTCTCTTTCTAATCTCTAATTAATATAATCACAGAGCTTACCTAACACTGCTCAGATTTTCTGGCATTTTTTAGAGGACAAAGCCCGTTTTATTCTGAATTATTGTCAACAAAAGACCAAAACCATCACTGTGTAGGTCTGTCACATAGTATAGTTTCAGTGGTAAAATGTAACTAAGTACATTTATTCAATTACTATACTTTAAGATTAAGGTAAATGGTTCCATTTTATACAATGTTATGCTTCAACTCCATTACATTTTCAGATGCAAAATATTGTACCTTTTACACCGCTGCATTTGTCTGACAGGTTTAGTTACTGGTTACTTTTTCAGATAATGGTCATTCATACCCTTCCTGTTCAGTGAAAATTATATCACCAAATTTTGTGATTTTGCATTTGAAATATTCCTACTTGTTAAGCTAAACAAACTCTTCAAAAAGCCTTTTGGATGAGCTGTAAAATGTGTTGTCACAAAGCTGAGAACAGGCTGTTTTCATATGGTTTTATTGAAATATGTGGTTCTTTCAAGCCTCATGATAATCTTGAAGAATATAATGCATTGCTTTAGATTAAACTACCAAACAGTAGAAAGTACTTAAAAATAGCTCAACCTTAAACATTTCCATGAGTAAAATGCAATACACAAATAAATGCAGTGGTAATGTTAATCCAAAAACATCGGATATAGTAGTTAAACAATGCTGGGAACATTTTACTGCAATAAAAGTACTTTTATTTGATAGTTTAAGTGCATTTTGCTGATACAAGATGATACCAGTCTCAAATTCAGACTCAAGTCACACTAAAGTCGAAAAAAAAATTAACTTCAAACTTGACTTGGACTCTTTCTTAAAATACCTCAGACTTGATTCAGACTTGAGATTTGGGAATCGTAAACCATCTTTTTTATTTTGCATTAACACGACAAGCTAATTCATGCCCAAGCATGCCTAACATTGTGCCCAAGTCAGACACAGCAACTATATGCAGATGACT
Organism: Naso thynnoides; assembly: GCA_029783665.1. NCBI lineage: Eukaryota > Metazoa > Chordata > Actinopteri > Acanthuriformes > Acanthuridae > Naso > Naso thynnoides. Next base: position 5,603,724 of record JAQLOL010000024.1, read on the forward strand.
GCTGCAGCACAGTCAGCACCATGGCGAGCACATCACCACTGACGTTGGGTGGACTTGACTTGGACTTGCAAAATGTGACTTGAGCATCTCCGGTTGACACTTACACACTTTTCCTCAAGTAAGATTTTAAGTGCATGATTTTAGAAAAGCTTTAAACCAGTTTTTAAGCAAATGTTACTCAACTGGGAGTAAGAATTGCAATGATTTGGGACTATTTTAAGCTGCAGATTACATTTAGATGGCTACATGATACTTGTTGCAGTAGAATAGTGGGATTGTGTTAAAAACCTACAGTGTGTGTGCTCATGGCAATGAAGAAACATGTTAGCCTATGCAGCAGTGTCACTTACTGATGTGTTAAAATAGCTTTTGGACAACAAATGGAGCTTTATGACACAAAAGGAAAACCTATGGTATATCCAGCTTTGACAACATGAGAAATACTTCTTAGCTGAAGTTTTTTGTCCTGCATCAGGCTTGTTTGACAAGAAGAAAAATACTGAATGTCATCCAGTTCTGTCCTTTTTGTTTACTTTAACTCTGCTACAATTTTTTACTTAACTTTTCTGCCTTATCCTCTCATAGCACTTAAACTTGCACTCACAGCCAACCCCTCCTCCCTCCCTCCATCTTCTTCCTCTCTCCATCAGGTGCTCTTGAGTTCAAGGGCTCTCAAAGCCTTTCCTCAGCGGTCAATGGCTGAACGAAACCCCTTCAAATGGAGAGAGCGAAAAGACAGCACTCTTGCTCCAGCTTCCCCTCCGTATCACTCACAGTGCAGTGTGCCACCGACCTCATCCACTCAGACTTTTATTGCAAAACCTCAGCAGTAGGCATCACTTTGCAGGTGGAAGCAACACAAAACAGAAAAAAGTAAAGTACCCTGCGTGTGCAGTCTGTTCCCTAAAAAGTGCGAGCACACCAAAGAGCAACTATTGTTTTGTTGTTGTTGTATTGTTTTTATTTCTATTTGTGAGGCACTTTGTGCTACATGTGTATGAAAAGTGTCATATAAATAAAGTTTATTATTTTATTATATTATTATTATTATT
>JAQLOL010000024.1:5604875-5619515 GCA_029783665.1 Naso thynnoides
TATATTATTATTATTATTATTATTATTAGAGCCTGATGTACTTAAACGGCTGATTTATCAGTGGCAAAAATCAAGATGTTTTTAAATCTTGAGATAAAGATTTCACTAAATAATCCTACTTGACTTTGTGTGAGTTATTCTAAAAAGTGTTAAAACAAATAAATAAATAAATATGGACTATTTGGAAGTATGAGTTATAATAAAGCCTTGATTCCACCTGACATAGCTGTGTCACATCATGTCTCAGACGCAGTTTTGTTCTGTCTTCTATCAGCCTTAAAGCCTACTTACATGATTTTGCATGTTGACTTTGTGCCTCTACCACGGCAAATTGGTTGCATAGTACAATACAGTTTTTGTGCCTGTTTAGTGTCATTCAGCAGTCTGACTGGGAGTCTAAAAAGGTGTTTTATTTCGAAAATTGAGGGGGTTCTTTACACTGTTTCTGTGTCTGACTTCATGTCTGACTCAATCTGCCCTGTGCTGTTTGACATGGCCCCATGTTAAATAGATTTACAGCATTTTCTTTGTGTAGAAGAGCAAAAGCAAGAGGTTCTTTGGAAACATGCGGCAGCACATGTAGGCAAATCACAAGTACTGTTTTGAGCACCAGCGTCAGTTCAGACAGCCATGTTGCGACTGGACTGGTTAGCTGGCATGCCCAGTAAAATCCTCTATCCTCTACTCATCCTCAATTAAACTAGTGAGGTCAGAAAGGTCAACACAGGACAATAAAATGGAAAGAAAAACCCTGTTTGTATGGATATCTTTAATTCACATACACATGCTATATGTCTATATCTGTGTGTGCTGTTATAACATAATAATTATTGTAATGTTAGAGAGTCTAAGTGCAAGTGGGAACTCAGAGAAGTCAAGTCACTTTGTGAGTGTCCAAAGAATTTTCTTAGCATTTGTTGTTGTCAGCGTGTGCTTTTCATGTTTGTGTGTGCTTAGAGTTCTGTTATCGGATTTATGAAGACTGATGGCTCTCTGGGCAAAGCTTGACTTTGTCCTTGGAAAGAGCAAAGGACATATTTTATCCTAGAGAGAGAGTCATCTGTCAAAGTATAAAGTTTTCCTGACAGAGCATATGCAGAAATGTGTAGTTGTGGTGCATATGTGTGTGCATGGATGGGATTTTCAGATCAAGAGTGCCTCTGTGTTATGACAGAAAGGTGTTTTTGCATCTTTTTTAAAAGTAGATGGAGAGCAAACGGAGGGAGAAAAAAACTTCACACTTGATTTTGACATGTGGGAAATCACTGATATAAATGAAGCAGCAGTGCTGAAGAGGTGGCAAGTTGGGGAAAAGCAGGTACACCAAAAAAGTGACAACACAGTGACAAATGAAATTTGAAATGCTGCGAATATCACACATGGTTGACAACAATTCAACATAGCAAGTTTTGTTTAAAAAAAACCCTGCACCCCTGTGGATGCTATTAATATAGTGTTTCCTCCCATTTACTCACCGTTGCGATCTATGGCAAAGGGCGTGCTGGTGGTGGTGATCTGGTAGTTACAGATTTGGCTGTATTGTGGGGAGCAGTCCTGGTCCGTGGCCTCCACCTGCAGGATGCTGTCGTAAATCTTGCCCTCGGTCACTGCGGCTCTGTACTGGGGTTCCCGAAACACCGGAGCAAACTCGTTCACGTCGTTGACCTGAATGTGAACCACCGCCCTGCAGACAGTAGGGGGCAATGGGGGGTGGGGGTGGGGGGGTTAGTGTGGAATATATTTTATAACAAATACTCATAAATAAATTGTCATTTGAGTTTACAACTAATTTCTAAATGTTAGAAGGTTGACACACTGACCTCAGACATGTTAGCATGTTTATTTAAAATGGTGTAATTATGTAGTTTTTCATAACTTATTTATCTTATATCAAAATTTTCTTACTCCCTAATATCAGTATCAGCATCCCCAAAAAGTCCCATATCAGACGGGCCCAGCAGAGCACGGCAGCACGGCTCAGCTTTACTCCACTCCATCAATTGCAGCAGGATTATAAGCAGCTCATTGAATCAATCCATCTTTTCACTTTTCCAGCAGTTGGGAAACCACAGGAGCTTTAGATTGCTCTTGAGAAGCAGCTGCTTTCATTCACAAACTGTAAGCTACACTTTACATTTACAGCTTAACTGACAACTTCACCGCTAACCTTTTTCCTCTGCTCATACTTGCCCTCACTATCTGCCGCTCTCTCTCCCACTCACTCAACCACACACTCACTATCCAGACAAAGAAGCTGCACTGCTATAGTGTGTAGTGAAGGTACAGTGTACATCACCTTTAAGTATTGGCTTGACTCTCAAGCAGACTCGAGTTGAGTTGAGCCATACCATGGGGTGGAAATGTGGCTTGGACAGAGCTTTCAAAAGCCAGAAATAAACACTAATGAAGTCATCAGGATCATCTCAGCTCACACTCGAGATGTAAAACATTTTATTTTAAGAGAAAACCTGCATTACAAACTGGAGGTGAAAACTTCTTTCTTTCAGGACAGAAAGTCAGGATATCTTTCCTTTTATGCTTTAATTTTTGACGATTAATTTTTTAAAGTAGTATTCTGTGAGTCTTCTAACTTTAAGAAAGTATGATTTTTAATCATTTTTAAAGACAATACATTACACCCAATAAGCATTCACTACTACATGCAAATTAATGAATTAAATTATTAATGCATAACCTAAAATTACTTCTTATGCTGCAAGCGGCAGAAAATACAGTTTAATCAAGTTTGGCTGTCTTCATTTTTAATGCACCATTTTGCTGCCATGAGGAAATAAAACAGATAAAATCAAATGAAAATCTTAAATTATTATGCATTTTTAAAAATTGCAGTATCTTGTTTATACTTAAGTGACTAATTTATTTATTTATTTATTTATTCATTCATTCATTCATTCATGTGTACGTTGCACCTTGGGGAGATAGCAGTTTTGATATATGCCTGCTCATACAATGACAAATGTAGTTCTTCTAAATGGCTCATAAGGTGCAATATACCTTCAATGTCCTTCGATGTAGGAGTGTAACTATCTCTGTCACTGAGTCTGTGTGCCTTCTCGAAAGTGCAGTTGTAAGACGTAATGAAGTATATTTAAAGTACCACTGTTATATCTCAGATGAGTTCAGCTTGCATGGTTGAGAGCAGAGTTTACTGCTGTTGAATAGTTCGGCAACCAGTAGCCACACTGAGCTTTGTGTGGTACATTGCCAGATTTGACCCCATGTATTACTTTGAATGTGTTGCTGTGGTAAAATATCATCTACCCTTCATGCAAACTATGCGTGGTTCTCAAAAATGCATCAAAATGCACAAATGAATCACTGCATAAGTGATCTATCAGCAGGAATTTACGGTAAGTCACACATGATTGATCAAAGCCATTCATCACTTTAAAACATGCTTGTCAATACTCTCCAATGGCCAGGAGGCAACAGATGCATAAACAATCTGTCGATTTTCTGGCTGACAACTGGTGGTGGATGACGATGGGACAGAATAATACAGTCTTAAGCTTCAAATAGCAAATACAAAGTAATGCTTTGCTTTAAGAGACAAAGGGGAGGAGATGACTACGTGGTTTATGGGATTAGCTGGCGGTTATGGTAATGACGGTGAAATTATCCCATTAAAATAGCTGTAAATATCTCTCAACATGTGGTCTGCTGGAGATAGAGGCTGGACTACAAAGAGAGAGACAGTAGGGAGGCAGAACCCAAGCAGAATGGATTTTCTCACTGGCTAATCTCTCCCCTTCACCACTGCACCAGCACAGGAGACTGTTTTGTTTTTCAGCTTCCCCACACAAGCAAATGCATAGTTACATACTTTGATAGAATCAAACAAACACGGAAATAAAAAGGCAAAACAGACAAAGACATTGGGGGCAGGAAGTGGTAGCAGCACAGTACGCTTGCTTAACAACTTGTCCTAAACTCGAGTATGTTTCATTTAACACCACATCAAACTACTGTGTGACTGTTTCACATTTGAGAGTGATGATGATTTAATCTCATAAATTTATGTGACACCTAGTTCGAAAATGTTACATTTAAATATGATACATGTAATGAGATCTTAGTGTTGTGTGACAATCATTTTGGATAGTCCACCTACATAGTTTTGTGACGTTTAGCAGTGTAACTAATTCACCTGATCCGAGCTGTAATCCTAACCATAAAACATATTAATTAATAGCAGACCAGATTCGGGGGAAGTAAATCATGCAGAAAATTTATTTATGTATACATATTAATGTACGAGTCATTTTTTGTCAGGCACGAATTGGGCAGCTATTTTTGTGCCTTGTCCTGACTGTGCTAGGGACGTGGGGTTCCTTTTTTAAAACAGCAATGGAGGCAAAAGAGCGAAAGTCCGAGAGAAACATAAAAAGGGAGAGTTAAAAACCAAAGATCATTTGCGTGCACTGCGCAGAGCAGCAGAAGCACGATGCCATTGATCATTTAAATCTCCTCTCAGAGCGGCCCTGCTCCAGTGCTACTGCTGCCGCACAAAAAGTAATGAAAGAAAAGTAAATAATGAATGTTAGTTATTTCACAACAACAACAATTGTCTGGGAATACCAGAAATAATAATTATTTAAAATATCCACACAGGTGAGCACAGGTTTCAGATCTGTAAATGGGATAATCATTCTGGGTGGATGACCGGTGGATTATTAATTTGCACATGCGGATTCAGATGACGAAAGAGATGATCTGCACATCTGTACTAAATAGCTTACCAGTTCATTGCTCTTTAACGTTCTGAAAATGTCCTACAAACATATAACAGAAATGATGAAGTGTGAGTTAAATATTAAGATTTTGTTTAGACATGGGTTTGTGTACAGTCCTATGTCTAAAAATGCGGACAGCTTAACACATCAAGCTGGCTCCAGTTAGCTACACAGCTAATCTTCATCATAAAACATTTTCAGCAGGTGCTCAAAATTATTCTGTTCACAAGCTATACTGCACCACAAACTGCTGTGTCATCGCCACATAAACTTAAATAGTTTAAGCATTTTAGCCACCGAGCTAAAGAAAAAATGGAATGACATAACAATAGCCCCATGTTTTTACTTTAGCATAGCTACAATTCTGAATGCAGGACATTTACACACTTTTACATTTTTCCGAAATAAAGTATGATTACATTCTGGTGTTACTACTGAAAATTTAAGCTTTAAGCTAATCTGCTTTCAGGCGAAAATTAAAATTGGCCAAACAAAATAGACAAGCATCCCTGCTTCTCTCACATTTTGATTTAAATATGCTACATGGTGGTGTAAAAATGCGTTCCATCATCTCTTCCAATTCATGCCCCAACTACTCTGAATGAGTGTGAAAAGAGACAAAAATGCCACTCCAGAAAGCTCTTGTGTGAATTAAGCACAGGAGTTCAAATTCTGGCAGAAAACTGAGTGTTAATGTTGTGCCTCTGTTCATAGTCTGAACACCGGACACAGAAACAGATATGAAGTCGTATGTGACAGTGAGTAATAGCTGAGCTTTATGACTGGTTGAATGTTAATGGCGATGCTAAGAGCAGTGAAGACGGTGATAAGGAGCCCTGACAGATGATGGCAGCACCAGTGTGCGCAGTAAATCCCTCAGCCAGCCTTGTTTTGTCATATTAATGATGCTCTCTCATAAACATTACCCCCCTGCTTCGCTACACTCCCCAGTGGTGAGGGAGAAAACATATGTTCCTCTCTTCTGGGGCTTGTCTGTGTGTGTGTGTGTGAGAGAGAGAGAGAGAAATTATGCATCCACACACACAAATGCATGATAAATAATTACATGCAACAATTGTGAAGATGCCTCATTGTGAGTGTGTATTTTTATGCTGATAGCTCACATCTGGATGAAACAGACGCCAGGAACTTGAGCGCAAGGGTGTTTGTGAGTCTGTGTGTGTGTGTGTCTGTGTGTTTTCATGCTACTGGAACACTGCCAAGCTGAGCCCATGGCTGCCATTCCTCCGTGTGACAGGCCTCAGCTCATAGGCAGGAGGTCCACAATGAGTCAAAGTAACACAGACAGACAGCAGGGGTTAAGTGATCCCAAGGGTGCAAGAATGATCACAACACCACCAAACAAAATGGATAATAACCAGAGCCACGGGGATGGCTACTTGGAAAGAGTCAAAGGTTAAGCAAACTACATCACTCCTGTGAATGAGGAATCCAAATCTGCGAGCCAGCTTCCACCCTGCATTTCAAAACATACTGCTTGATTAAAATGTAGTCAAATTGAAGTGTATAGCCCAGTTCAAATAAATGACGGTGGAAACTTGCAGGGAAGTGTGGGATGGTGGGGTTGAACAAAAATAAAAATCAATGATTGACATTACTTGTGACAATAACATCAATATATGTCTTTAGGGGGAATCTTGGCATGGAGTTTGGGAGCCCCGGTCCAAGATAACACCAGTTCTTTGAAACTTCGTTGCCTGCTCTGCTTGTCAAGTCTCCAGAGGCCAGTTTTAGAACAGAAGGCACGTCACTTGTTTCAACAGCCAGTCAGCTTGTAGCGACATCACCTGTTGCTAAGAAACGGAACATAGAGTAGCCAATAGGAACACACGCTCTCTGATTAGCTGAAAAGTGTCTGTCACAGTCTTCTTTTTCTAAGTCTTAATATAGAGCCACGGAGAGGTGCAGAAGTCTAGTTTTCTTAAGGATGCTGAAAGTTTATTATGGAATTTTTGCCAAACGACAACAAAAATAAACTGCCTACTCTAACTTTAATAGCACCTGAAAAAAGAAAAAATACTGTCTATACTACCACTAATTCTATGACTCTATATCACAATCCACATTCACAGCTGTCCTTGGGTGTAGCCAAAACTTGCAGTTGCTCAAACTTCACATAGAAAGCAGTTGTAATGGAGCAGTGAGGGACAGTCGTTTAGATGTGAGGACCAGCACAACGGTAACATCACTACAACCGTGAATATGACCAGACATTCTGTATAGGTGAGTGGTTGCCCTTGCGGATTTACATATGATCAGCTCTGACCGAGGTTTGCACTCTTCTGGAGTCTTTGTAGTCAGAAGATGAAGCGCATGATAAGCAGAGGAGACGTTTCAGTGAAGGTGTGACTTGACTTTGACTCAAGCCAAATCGAATGCTGAGACAATCAGATACCAGCTGCATGTTAATGTCAGGTTAGAATTGTTACGAGCTTACTACATATTCATTCACATTCATTATTTATTAACACTCAACTAAACACAGCCACTCAAACAGAGTCATTATTGAATGCCTCCTGCACGCATGCACACACACACCTGCACAGCTAATGCAAAGGCAAAGGACTCAATTAATCTTTGTCAGGAATTAGCCGAGAGGTGGAATCATTAATTTCCTTCTGTATGACTGGAATAGAAATAAACAACTCTACCTCTACCAATGGAATCAAATCCGCAGGCTGGAAATCTCATCAATGTGCAAGGAAATCCCACTTCCACATTGACACAGAACTCTACGGGGGCCTGTGTAATCTCAATGCCATGTGTTTATAACGTATTGTAATCCAGTTCAGATCCTGCTTACTCTACGCCAGATACTGTGGATCAAATCAATGATGGATGGCTTGGACCACAATGCCACAGAGTAGGAAAATATAAAGTGAAACGAAGAAAATAAAGCTGTAACATCTGATGCACTTAACAAATCTAAGGAACGATTATTTTACTTTTGAGAGCATTTGTGCACAATTAAATAATTGAAGATCAATTTACTCTTCATTGCTCAGAAACATTAAAGTGTCCACCGCATGCAGCGGCGCCATATCGTGTTTGAATCTGAGATCTGAGCGTGTGTCACTTTCTTTTGTCTGCTAACTAAAGTAGACAAGCACAGATGGTGCAGTTCCTGGCGGCGCATATTCATAATTGAAACACAAAGGCTATACTCTCCCATTATATTATGTGAGCTGGAGATAAACACCATATTCCTGCATTAGATTTTTCTCACCAGGAATAAAGACCATGTCAACTAACAGGTTATGACAGAATGAGGTTTCACTCATATTAGCGTCAAGTGTGACAAGCATGAAGTTAAGATTCTTGGTAGGAGAAAGCGCCGACACATGACAGTGCTGCATTATCAGTGCAGAGTCTCTGGGTCTTCCCACTGCAGGAATTTATCATGACAGCTTACGCTAACAGGCACAGCTCTTGGCCCACTTCTTCACTCATAAGAAAGTGACTCTTCTTTGTTGAGTCGAGTGTGTTTCTTGGCGGTTGTCTGTGTGTTTGTTTGCATGTTTGTGTGCAAGTTGGCTACGAGATGCAAAATCTGCCAATCCATCCCCAGCTACCATATTTGTCTTATATGTAAATTTGGATGTATCAGTGTGAATTTGACTCAACATTTGGGATTTGTGCTGCGTGTGTGTGTGAGTGTGCGTGCCTGGCTGTCCTTCAGCTAGCTGTTCTGTGAGATAATTAGCCTCTCCAAACTGCAGCAAGGTTAGGACATACGGGACTCTAAGATTCACTAATGATGACTTCTATAACCACTGCGCTGCTGAGCGGTGAGCATGTGTGAATGTGTGGATACAAGGACATGAAAAAACATTTGTGTGTCTAAATTACGTCTACATTTTCTCTTACACACATTACACACCCAACCTTGCTGTGACACGTTACTCCCCCAACAGCCTCCAGGCACTTGACCCGCCACACCAGGGTTAAATACAAGCACTACGGTTAGCTGCAAGTCCTGGGGAGGATTATGAATATGACATGCTTTGTGAGGCAGCAAGATGTCCCCTATGCCTAATTACTCTGCCGCTATAGTAACGTACACATAGCAAGGTGTGTGGGGAACGCTGAGGTACAAACAGTACAGAGCAACTTCTAGTCTTCAGATGCTAATTAGTGAGATTATATGGTTGTTTTTCAACTTCAGCAACACCAGAGGCTCAGTGCTCATGTGGCAGCATTCACTGGTGAGTTCTGTGCAAATTTCCAGAGGCACAATAGCAAATATTAAATTTTGTTTGGCAATAATGTTTCCATATAACAGTGGTTGATTCTCAAAGCAACACAAATGTCTTTTCCTAAACACCTCGGACTTCTTTTCCACATCTTTTCTCAACCTCATGACATTTTCCATCTAAGTCAAGGAAGAGTAATAATGAAAACACACAGGAGGCCAATTATTTGTCTCCATTACATCACTTTATTATTGCCTTACGCAGAGGCAGCTGTGTTTTGTGTCAAAATCAGTTTAAACAGAATCATTCAATTGTTAACAAGACTAGAGTTCACAACCAAAGGTTGCTAAAATCATCTGAATCAGCTCTTTTAAGGTGGTGCACAACCAGAGTCCTCTTCTGGTCCGAGTCTGGTTCTGACATGAGGCTCAAACAAGTCTGGCTGAATATCTCAATGACGAACAAAGAGTAGATGTGCTTGGCACCTTTTTTTCAGAGCTTTTTAAATCTTTTTCATGTACCTAAAAATAATTAATAAAATACTGATAATGGAGGAGTATTTTTACTTACTTTAAAACATTACTGGAGGGAAACTTTAAGGGACCCAAACAAGCCTATTAAACCTGAGGTTGGTAATTCTGTAAAGCTAGCGAGATTTTAAAAGAAGCATCTCCTCAGGGTTATGTCTAAACCCACTCTCTCCCCATGAGACATATTCACACACACACACACACACACATACAATCATGAGTGCTGCACATCACAACTGCTACGTAACAGGGTGGAGAGAGGACTTCAGAACATCTTTTTTTTTTTTAACTGAAGTATGTTACCTCAGTCAGTGGTAGGAAAACACAGAACATTATCAAAGTAAATATAAAAAAAACAACAACATGGCATCAGAAAGACAGCAAACACTGCATCACTTCCAAAGCCAACTCCCTCAGCCACCGTTGAAAAGCCACGCCTACATTGACTGTGACTTTACTTCTTGCGCTATTCAACTATTTCTCATTTGGAGCCGTATTCACGTCGGTCTTTCTCTTTCTGCTTTGTTTAGCAGAAGAAGCTGCTGTGGGTACAGCTGGTAATGTGGCTGCCTTCTCTTTGTCATTCTTCTCCCTATGACCTGCTCACTCAGCTGGAGCTTTCTGCCTCACGGTTGTGCAAAATCCAGTCGGCCGTGATTAATGTACGGGCAGAAGGCACGAGGGGCAGGGCAGACAGGTGGGCGACAAGTGAATTATTTTCTTTTTTTTTCTCAGAGCAATTAATATTTTGATTGCCATCAGGCTGTTAAGAGGCTTTCTACAAATATTTTTTAAAAAATGCCTCTGAACAGATTACCAATCCCACCTTTAAAAGAGAAATGTTTTGGAGAATGTAAAAAATTGGCTTTATTTATGTTAATTGCAGAGGAGGAGGTAAAACCCCAATGACACTTTTTTTCGACAGGGAAAACACTCTGGACACTGAGCGATGTGAAGCTTATTAGAGATTATGGATTTAATATATCTGCCAAGCCATGCATTAATTACTGTGTCTCACAGCTTTTTTCACATGGTTCTCTTCTTTGTTACTGTCACAGTAATATAATATATTCATGTTTCTTCATAACTTCATCTACAGCTAACTTCTGCCTGTGCCTTTTTGTCGATGCTGGGTTAAATGTTTTCACTTTTTGCTCTCTAAAGGAGAACAAAATTCTCATCCTTCTGTTCAGTTTGCCTTCCTTTTCTTTTTTGTATTCTCTTTGTTGTACATTTTGGAAAGGCAAGCCAACACTGACAATGAGGATAAAGATTTTAGTGAAGCTTAACTTAAGAAAAATAGTGCTGTAGGCTATTTCGGCAGTAACTACCATGAAAGTCTCAGTCTAAACACTGACGCAAGGAGACAATAAGAGGTTTTACAGAATACTTCTAGATAAACTCATCATCTAAGGAAATTTTTTTTTTTTAGGAAAAAAAACCCTTGACTTTGATACTGTCTGTGGGTTTTGCAAAAGTTTGGATGACTGAAGTTTGTTTTGACCATCCCAATTGTTGGTCAGAGAAAAAGCAAGTTGTAATCCGTGTCATCTTTTAATATTTGCAGCATTCGACAATCAAGCATCATTTCCTGTACATGGCAGTTGTAGAGAGGTATTGTCATAGAGTTCAGTGAGGTTGTGATAACTCATTTTTCTGCTCACAAGATGAAAAAGTAAGACCAGGAGTTCTTGACAGTTTTTTCCATTAAGGTCATAATGTCTGGATCACACTGGTGTTAAAACTAAAAGAAAAAGACAAAATGTGCATTTATCACTTTAACCAGTCCCAAGCAGAACTGAGAACACTTGACAGTTCAATAAAAATTGTTCATTTACTAGAGGTCAGCTCCACGATATTGTAGATTAATTTGTGTTTCATTTAGAGCTGACCTGAGCAGAAACACTCTCAAGGAGTTTAGGGTGAATTTATTTGAGCTTTGCACTTTGCTGACAAGTGACTAAAGCTTCCATGGGCAGCCAAGTTAGATATCTCTGAGTGCAGAGGGACGCAACGTGATTCAGACACGGTAAATCTGTAAACTGTTATATTGGTGCTGTGACTCAGAAAAAGCTGTCATTAATGTCAGCCGAAGTTTCTGACAAAGTCACTGAAGGTGGAGAAGCACAGTCCTTTTCTGGCTTTGCAGGATGATGCATTTATTCAAAGTTTGTCTGTTTGTCAAAGTCTGTTTGTTCGTAGCAAAGACAGAAGGATTGACAGAGACGGACAAACACAGACAACAGGAACTAGCTGGGCTGCAGCCAGTCAGGAAAGAAAATATACAGGAGTGAGAAGTAGGACAGCAGCCAGTAGTGAGCAGAGCAAAGAAGAATAGGGGATGAAGTGAAGTTTAAACTCATCTGGTGTCACTGCTGATCCCCTCCCCTGTCCTCTTTAGCTACTAATTTTCTTGACTGCCTGCCTTCTCTCATGTTGACGTGTCATGTGTAATTCGAGTACAGCCCGAGGCGCAGATTTCTCTTTCTTCCCTGTTAGCTTCTTTCTAAATCAGAGCAAGAGAGCAGGCGGTGCGGCGAGAGGCCAGCCTCATCCTTTGAGAGTTGCCAACGAAAGGACAGACCATTTAAAGTGTCCCCAAATTCGCTTCCCCTGCAGCATCAGCCTGTCTGTACCAAGCAAACTGGGTCTCCGTCACAGCAGGGCAGTGAGTTATGTTGATGGAAAGTAATAGTGTGACATAACAGAATGCCTGCGCATTTAAAAGGGATATAAAACATGATCAGCAGCGTGGAAATAGTAGCTTAAATCCATCACCCTCTTTCCCTTGAACACGCAATGTCTTACACGCATGCACACAAACACACACACACAAACATACACTCACACACTAGTAAAACAGTGAAAAACATACAGTAAATACATGTTACCCTTCATCGATTTAAAACTTTAACTGAGGCTTGAAAACCCTTGCTGCTATAATTCCAGGTCTATTCTGTTTACAGTATGTGTCAGCGTGTGTGTTTGTGGGTGGATGGGTGTACGCATCTATGAGACAGAATTTCTGCTCTGGCTGAGGTGAGGGGGTTGAGTTGTGAAGCAGCGAGGGGAGACGTGCAGCATTTAGCGGACAGAGGCTGAAAGTCTGAAAGGCTTTCTTTTTAGAAAGAAGCTGCTTTCAAGAGATCCAACACTTGTGACAAATGTTTTTTATCAGCTGAGCTCCTTAACAGAGTCTATTGGTGCTTGTGGAGGTGGAGGTGGGTGCTGTGATGTATCTGTCCTGGCATGGATGGTTAGTCGAAGGGACAACAGGAGGAGAAAGAGCTGAGAAGGTACTCAGGGCTGTTGTCAGGAGCAAACATCTGTAAACGCTGTTAATGCTCCTTTTTAAATATAAAGCAGAGTTTAACCAGCCTCTTATGGTGGTTATCTGCAGTTATCTGCTGCCGTCTGGCAAGTATCCGCTCCTGTACCAGAAGACTACAGGACAGCTTTATACCTGAAGCTGTGAGACTTCTCAACTCATCCTTCACACACAAATGTAAGAGAATTGTCTTTAGTTTTGTGAGCTTTTTGCTTATTCATACATTCAAATAATTTTCTGTTTTTAGTAGCATAGCACAAGGGGACTAGTAATAGTAGTAGTAGTGCAGACATGTGTAGTAGTTTTGTATATATGTGTGAGAAAACAGGATTTGGTTTCAGTGATGCTGGTCTCGTTTTGTACACAGGCATCTAAAGTTCATAGTTTACTCACTTATTTCAGTATATTCCATTCTGAAGGACATCAACAGCTTTTTTTTTCAAGCAATTTGTTTGAAAATAAGACTGTGAAGAAAAAAATCACAAAATAGTTAACTCGTGGATGTCAAATGCTTGAGAAGGCCTGAACACCTTACGCAAAGGCATTTCTTAAAGCTTGATGAAAGACAATGACACAAGCAATACAAGTGTGAGACTTGTAGTGCTAAGCCAGTTCTGAAGGTTACCTCTTGGCAGAGAGACATATTTAACCCTTTCTAGACACAAGAGACTCATGATGAGACAAAGTGACCTATGCTTTAAAGGCAAAAAAGGTACATTCCATTCTTTGAGGTCACAAGACAAATTGTTTATCTGCCGAATCAGAGGCAAAGAACTGAACCTCTCTCTTGAGTTTGGTTTTTTGGAAGCCAGCCATTTTCAATCAGGACAGCTGCAGCCATCCCTGGTACACAGAGAGTTGGCTATAAAAGATTGCTCTAAAAGAAAAACCTCAGTCTGCTTTAAGGTTTGCAAATGACACTGAAAGTGACCCATGGAAATACTCAGTACATTCACATGCAGTTAAGTCGAAATATGGTTAAAGCTGGATTAGGCAATTTAATTGGACTACTGGCCTTGTCTCAGTATACAAGCGCCACAGGAGAATTCATTTATGGTCCCACTCCGCTACGGTAGGCTGTGATATACCCTGTTCAGCTGATTGCCATTGGACTGCCTTCCGGTCAGCCAAATAAGCTACAAACATTTTAGCAAGAAGCTAGTGAAATTAATGTCAAACAGTGAAAACATGGACAACTTTATAGCGCGGTACACTTCATATCAACACTTTACTTTTAGTACAAATTTGCTTACGGGGTTTTTGTTTTCGAAATGGCTTTTTTCTACAAATTTATGCTGTTCGAGCTTCTGGTCAAAGGCCGTGGTGGGCCATGCAAAGAATGCTTAATCCAGTCTGGGTCCAGTTGAGGCGCACATACTATGTAGGAGTAAATCAACTCCCAATCGCACTATGTGGGTGTGTTAACTTGACTTTGAAAAATTCGATTTAGTACAACTAACGTGTTTTTAAAAGTTCCTATTTAGCCGGAATAACAATAAATCAACTTTCTCCAACATCACATAGGCCTAAATGTACTGACTGTCTATTACCTTTGACCTAAAGAAGAAAAACTCCTTCACGGGTGTCTTTGCCAAAACTGCTTTTGGACGAAGCTAAAGAAGATTTACTTGGTTGTCTTCTTGTCCCCTACTAAGTACTTCCAGATGTTTTTGGTTGGACTATCCATTGAACTTGAATAAGAACATTGTCAACATGTTATTTGCACTGGGAGCTTGTTTGGGCCTTGCTGGAAACTACAGCTGTTAAAGGACAATTTAGGGCAAATTCAACCCTGGGGTGTTTTTTATGTTATG
>JAQLOL010000024.1:5619615-5641252 GCA_029783665.1 Naso thynnoides
CGCAAAACAGGAGCAATTACATTGAAAATCTTCAGATTCATTCTTTTAAACCCCGAACTTAACATAAAAACACCCCAGGGTTGAATTTGCCCGGAATTGTCCTTTAATGCAAACTTGAGAAGTGCACAAAACAACCACTACCACTCGACCCTTAGTTGCTCCTTTTTTCAACCGCACTCACAAAAGTGATCCTTTTATGCTCACAGTCCATGAACCGTTATACAGAGGTCCATGAACTGTTATACAGAACGAAGTGCCTGTTATTCTCTATGATAAATCAACTCTGTTCTCTGTCATAGCGCTGATTATTTGATTGGACTATAGCCTTTTTATAAATGAATGCTGAATCATACAATAAGTACTTGCAATTTTATTAGTTTAGCCTATGCATTTTTGAATTAATTATAAAAAATCTTGTTTATTTAGTTGTTTGTTCCCTTTCCCTTGTTGGTATTTCCACATTTGCACATTTCAGTGATTGTAAGAGCAAGTTATGTCTAAGCATAAAGAACCAAGTCAAACTTCAGAATTCTATTCTTTTCCAAGAAAATGTGGTCAGACTTCAAAACCCCCGTTGTTGCTGCTATCTGTCTTACTCACTTGTGGGACTTTTTCCCCTCTGCGCCCTCGGGACCGGAACCGCAGTCGTGAGCCTGAATGATGAAGGTGTATTCCTTCTGCAGCTCGCAGTCCACCAGGCCACGGGCCCTCAGCTGGCCCTCGCCGGACGTACCGTTCAGCACCACTGCCTCAAATGGAGCTTCCAGCCCGTGGATGTTGAACGCACAGATCTCCCCTGGAAACAGGAAGACAGGAGGGAGGAAAAGGAGAGAGAAGGAGAGGGGATGAGGTCAGCATTAACCACAGTCAGTCAAGTCGAGAGTAAATGATGTGGTCTGTGAAACAATAGCCACATCTGTGTTTTTAAAGGGGGCTTTTATGAGTGTTTGCTGACCTGTTTGCCTGCTCATACCTTGTTAAGGAAATAAGAAAAAAAGTCATCACCAAATCAACAAACTGATTCTTCTTTATTCCTATGAAGTGTAGAAGAGTAACATGCACAGACATTTTGACTGATTCCTTCTTTAGTGTGCAGGCTCAGTGACTGCCACAGTTTGACCTCTTTTAAACAGGTATAATGTGTCTGGTGCAGGTCATACAGATGCAGTATTTTTGGTATCTTTATGGTAAATTAAAGGCCACATGATTTCCTTTAAATCTATTCTGAGTGTTTCATTTCTCTGACAGTACTTGATTTATTCCACTGTAATACACACACTTGACACCACAGATCTGTAATAGAGGTTGAGATGTGTCAACTGCTTAGCTTGCACACAGAGAAATAAATTTGGAAAAATATTTGCACTTGTTGGATTGCTTGTTTCTTCATTTCAAAAAAGCAAATAAAAGCATACAAAATATATAGCAAATGTGAACCTGAACAAGGACAAACCCTTTTTCCTCAATATACTGCCCTCTTAGCAATGTTCTCAGACAGAACTGGAAGCTAAACTAGCAACTTTAAATGGCAGCAAAGATATATTTCCTCTGGACTGCTGCAGAACCATCCACTCAGAGGGTATATGTGCTACATGAGAGCTGGCCTCACATAAATAGGCTCTCACAGTTTTTCACCCCATTCAGTCACTTTGGGAAATTTCTACTCGTGCTTCAGATTTACATAATGTTCTGCTGAAAACAAACCATAATATAGACAGATCTCAGTAGCAGAAACACACTGGAGGATTATAAATAGATCATATTCCAAGAAATGCACCCTCTGTGTAATTATTCTTGTGAAAAACACCAAGGACGTTCCTGCTGTTGACCTCCCCTTACCCACAGAACAACATGCAGCGCAATTGAGTTACATGAAGCACAAATAAAACTACACCACCTCAAAGTCACCCTCGTGGAGAGATATAGAGTAGGAAAATCCATTTAAATCCAGAGTGAGTGGCTGACGAGGAAAACAAAAATGGCAAGAGGCGGCTGACATTTATTAGCCAGCTCTATAAAGAAGCTTCCATTTATGGAGAAAGCAAAGGAAGTTTTTTCTTTCCTGTTACTCTCTTGTTCTTAAAAAACTGGATGTCCCTTTACACTTCCACCAGTGGGATTTCAGGAAATCATTTAACGCACCAGGCTCACACTCTGACCTGTGACAGCTAATTGCACTGATATCACTTAAGCTAACAGCAAAGACTAAATTGGATTCCCAAATAGCTTTGTGTGTGCATTACTCCTGGCAAGTTCCGATAAGAGCAACTTTATTTTCTACTACCTTCCCCTTTCTGTCCCCTTTCATCCTGTTTCTGTCATAATCCCCTCCACCTCACCACCCACAACCTACCTTCCTGTTGGGCAGGGGCTCTGAAATGGCAGTTTTCCCAGAGAGAAGCTACAGGCAAAATCATACAGAGGATTTAAGAACAAAGAAATAGTAGGATAGAAAATGAGTAAATAGGGAGGGTGTGTCGACACTGTTCGTGTGCTGTAAAGACTTCCCCCTCTGTATTGCCTGAACAATGACTTATCAGAGTTAAATGGGGCCCCACAATATGGAGAAACATAGCTTCGCCGGGAAGAGTGAAATCCTAAAATGGCATTGAGCAAACGGTGTGCGACGGGGAGTGACAGAAGATGCAACAGTCTTGATGTGCTGCTTCTCTCAATGGTGCACCACCGTACAAAACGGGCAAATGGAAAATCCATCACCGCTGGAGCGAGAAATAAATCCAATATACACAGGCAAGTGCAGGGGCTTCCCATCAGGGAGAATATGCTAAGGATATGCTGATAGCGTACATCCACAGCTGAGGCTGGGTGGCCCGATGTGCTTCTTATGGTTTAGTCGTTGCCGATGGGGGTGCAGCGCGGGAAACAGGTCAAAGTGACTGCAGGGGCAGGACCTTCCTGTTTTCAGACTCAAATGAACACTAACAGCTCTGGGGGACAAAAGACCTGTTGCTTTTTTCATTTCATATCTCCACCAATCACTTTGCTCCTGACCTAAGCTTTCTGCCACCTGCAGAGAGGCAAAGATGGTTGGTGGAGGAGGGAGGGACGAGGGTGGGAGTCCTGGTCCCCGGCGGCAGCAGAGGAACAGATGTTGGGCGGCTGGCACTTGGCAGAGGCAGAGAACTCACAAACGCTAATTACTGCGCTAAACTGTTAGCTAAATATGTGTCTCCGCGTCACATTAGGCTTTTAAGAGGTAGATTTATGGTCAGAAGGAACTCTGTGTTCTTGAAGAGGCGCCATTTAAAACTAATGGATGCAAACTAATGGATACAGAAACTGCAGTGCTGTTTCTTTATTAGTATATTAGCTTGGTGTTCGGTAGTTTGGCACAATAAATTGTTTTTATGATCATCCCAACTTCAAAACATGTTCAATCACTTCATGCTTTGCACATCCAGTAAACTTTGATGCTACCTGACTTTCTACACACCTTCCATTCATCTTATTCTTTCCTCTACCTCATTCGCCGCTACCGTAATTACTTACTTTACCTTTGGCCATCATTACAGTTTCATTTAATCAAGTCTAAATTAATGGCAGTCTATTAGTCAGTGGAAACGTGTGCTCAGGACCTGAGCTGCTGTTCTGTTGATGTCAGAAGTCATGCGGCGTTCAACACCTCCAGGGAATCTGGCGTCCGTCCACAGCAGACTATCTTTGAGGACACAGAGCTCATTATCAGTGAAGGCAGAGACGCTTTACTGGCAACGGTGGCCTGTGTTTGCAGAGCGGCAGGAGTGTGACAAAGTATCGGGGGCCACAGCGCCTCAGGGCCTCAAGTTATTATCAAAGCTGACAGAGCATCACCAATGAGCCGCCTGCATCCGAATATACACACAAGCTGCTTTTGCTGAAAAGGCGCTCTCACACAGAAGTGTATAGATATGCGCGGCAGCTGTTTACTGAGCGTTTGAGTGAGGGGTAGGAGTGGAGATATCAGGCGGGAAACAGTCACACTGCTGAGAGGAAAAGGTTGAAGAGAGAGATATGAGGGGAGATGAAAGGAGGAGTTTAGAAGGATGGGACGGTGGCCACAGCCTCAGGGCAGCTACGATCTCACGGCTGGAGAGTGACCAAAGCGCCGGCACCAACACCACACACTCACATTTACTCAAACTGTGCCAGTTCAGCAGCTCTAATCAGAGCTGACATGCCTTTCATCCTCCTACTGTTGGAATACACACCACGCAGACGGCAAGTAAATAAGATTAGTGGATATCATACTGTTCTGGACCGGCATCAGTTTGCTGGCACTAAAATGTTTTCACCCGCATTAGCTTAATATTTTCACTTGCCGTTTTTAAGTAACCCCCATTTAAACAAGAGTTGCTCTCTGCTGTCTGGTTTTCCTAGTTGTTGTGATTTTAACCGCTTTTCCAATTTGGATTTGGCATTAAATTATCTCTTGTATTAGTCACCAGCAAACTCCGTTAATTCTCCCCTCTCATTTTTGTCAGGAAAAAAATCACATGTCCACAAGCGCTCTAGGATACAGTGCATGGGTGCACGCTCGCTCTCATGCGCCTGAGCCCTCTCAGCTGCAGTGCAGAGATAGACTGTCAGCCTCATAACTCTGCAGAGGGCCGAAATTGAAAATGCTGTAATTATGCTCTTCATGAAATTAGCCAGCCGAGGAAAAAACACAATTGAGAAGCTGTCCATTCTGCAGATAAGGATTAATACTAATCAAGCTTGCATGCTCTGACTGGAGCACGTGAAACCTGGAGTGGCGTTTGAGTGGTGTACAGTCAGTATGTGTGTGTGTGTTTGTGTAGGTGTGTGTGTGATTGGGGGGGTTTAATTAAAGACACACTTAGAGGTTTAGAGCATGACAGAGGTGCATTTGTGTGTGGAACTGTTGTGGGGAGGGCGTGAGATGTGCGGTTGGCACCCCCATCTCCTCACTGTTAATTACATTAAAGGCTCCTTTCACAGAGTTAATGGCTTCCTGCTGGCTGTTAACAGGGTGAACACCCACCAACTGCGTGTAATGTAGGAGTTGTGTCAGAGTGAAGGGTAGAGGACTGAACCTGTCAATCAAACTCTCATGTCAAGTAGGCAGGATGCGCTCAGGGGTGCTGATAGAGGGCACAGACCTGTGGAACAGAGAGCATCCACAATCTCAGGCATGGAGGGGATCATTCTTGGCTCTTTCGTTCACTCTTGTGCCCCTGTGTGCTCTCTTCTTTGACTGTATCCTTTAAATTAACCTTTTTGACATTGTAATGACAGGCTACCAAATAATTTTCTTCTTGATTCTTGCAGCTGAAGCATGACCAATTATGTTTTTTATGTGACACAGAAGGTGATCATGTGTGACAACACCGGGATGGACATATGCTATAAAAAATCCATCTTATCACATGCCTTAGTGTAGTGGTAATTATTTAAGATGTTTTTCTCCTGTAAGATTTTTTTTGACTGATAAAAAATTCAAAATAGGAATACAAAATAAAAAAAAAAACACTGGGTGGATCTCAAACCCAGGTTGGGAAATGCTGCTCTGCAGTTTTGTATTGTGCTGTAATTTCTAAGCTATTGGCCTGGTAGCCAAATCTTTTACTTAGAAACACAGTATGTCATGATGCAAAAGGTAACAGTGTTCAAGCCTACGTTTTACTGGAACTTCAAGTCGCTCGCTGGATGATGCACACGCCGTAATGCATTTGTTTTGTGTCTCTTTATTAATCCTTATTATGTTATAAATTTGTGCCAAAGCCTTAAAAAACAACACTAACATCATCGGTGGTAATTTTGTCAAACTTTAAGGATGAATTCCAGATGCTGAGCAGTTCTGCCTACAACTAATAAACTGATTTTAATGTGTAGAATTGATGAAGTGCCCCTTTAAAACAAGGCAGGAATACAAATAACTCCTTCCAGTCTTACTTTTCTCATAAAAGTAAGCAATATATGAACTACAGAGTGCGACTTCATAAAAAGATGAATTGGAGGAACTCTGCTGCAGAGAAACAAAGCTGGCAGCAGCTTTCAGGCTGAATCAACATGCATGCTTGTAAATCTCCTCTCTCCAGGCATTTCACTGGACAGCAACTCTGCGGGTCCTGAAAACATCAATGCTATTTTGTCTTAGCAGCTTAAAAACGTCTGTTAGCTCTGCCAACTGTGCGCGGTGCCATACACCCACTTCCCCCTTCATGTCAATAAAGTTAATCACAAACCCCAGTGGGCAACATGTCAATTACTTCAGCCCAGACTTGGAGCACAGCCAGGGCGCTGCTGTGCAAGCATCAAACTATCAATAACAAACTGGCATCCAATGCAGCAGCCGCTAAAACATCACACCAAACAAAAACACCTCCATTTAATCAGTTGGCTACTTAATGGCTGTGTCTGCTCAGAAACAATTCACTTAAGCTTTTCAGCCAGCAAGGAGGCGATTGATCGAATCTCACAACAGTGAGATAAAACGGGACTGTGTTTGAACCAAAAAGTTTGACTTCCTCTGTTTCTTGTTTTAAACTGCAGAACATGTAAAGAAGAAGAAAAAGCCATGACTTAGCTTACTGCGTGTTTTAGTTGCACAGGTGAGCAACAAACGGAAACGTGCAAGCACTTTGCCTTCAACGGCATTGTATTGGCATAAAAGGATAGGACACACACACACACACACACACACACACACACACACACACACATACACAAACACTCCCTCACCACTTGTTAAATCTCCCTATTGTATAAAGGGTTAAATCTAAAATGATCAACTTTTTCGAGTATTGTAATGTAGGAATATTTCAATACATAAAATATCATAAATAGTAGAAAAAGACAGTATTAACAAACATTTATATATACATTTAAAAATTATAAATAACAGTTCTATAAATTTCAGAACATGCAGGATAAGACTGACACTTTAAACTGTATCCACAGTGTTTATTGACAGAAAATTAAATAATATAATCAAGGAACTTTGGGATTTAGTTATGAATTATTATTGGAATATGGTCACCGGTTTTGCTTCCTCTTTAAAGCGGTATTTGAGTCTTTATACTACTCTGTATGACATTTCTATTTGAATTATAATACTATAAGGCCACATTGTGGTTGTCTGTTACCACTGAAAAGTCCACTGTGCACAATGACTGGATTTAGGTCATTTACAGTAAGTCTAATCCTGGATTACACATTTTTCCCCTCATTCTTTTGCACATTGTTGCTGGATTACATTTAGATTTTGTGCAATTACACTGATAAATTTCTCCCTTATCCCTTTTAAAATACAAGCACATTGGCACAACTCATTCCTCTGCGTCAGAAACAAAACTGAACTGAAAATGTGACAATTCAAATGATTTAATGTCCAAATAAGGACATTCAAAGAAAGGAACCAAGAAGAAAACAAATCTTTAACATAATAAAACACAGTTAATGCGATTGTGTTAAACAGAGAAATCAATAGTTCATTTTTTTCCAATTCTGTTCATGGAAATGGCCTCAGGGTGGAGCATGTGTCCTTGTCTGAGCGAGGCCAGTTAGAGTTCAATGTGTTCAAATATCCGTAGCAGAGTTTATGACCCCCATTAATCCCATGAGGATGTCCTTGGCAAAGCTGAGCTGCACAATGAAACAAAGACCAGCAACTCGCTTACAGTCTCTGACCGAGGATTGAGTTCATGAGACCAGAGGTCACCAGAGCAAACCACAACTACACAACAGGATACAAAAAGTATTTTTAAAATTGATTGAGAGGCTGATTCTATCTATAAAAGAAAAATAACTTGGGCCATATGTGGAATGTGAAAAAATACAAGATCTGGTAATACTGAATGAAATAAACTCTAGTGACCCTTTTTCTTGTTGCAGTTACAGTTTGTCAGGTACTTCATTTGTTAAGCTCAGTATGTCAGCCAGCATCTGTCTGAATTTCATAGCTACATTTAATAATCAGGTGAAGTTCATACACTTTCCTTTAAGGAAGGTCTTAAACAGAACACTCTCGAAACAGGCCTGATGTAAAGAGTACATCTACAGTCATTTTAATTTCTCTCCATTTCTGGCTTTCATCCACATGAAAAATAGTGTTTTTCTTCTTTTAAGCTTTTCCAAAATAAAATTTTAGCAAAATGCAGAAATATGCCCGTCCAATGAGGAGGCTGTGATGGACACTGAATGATCTTCATCCCTGAATGGGTCTGGCTGACCTGTAATCAAGGTGAATAAGATGAAAAGCAAAGCAGAACTGAGCAGGCTGGTCCAACAGTGCTGATGGTAATCAAGTTGAGTTTAACAGTGTTTCAGGTAAAGTTTGCTTTATTTTTTGTTGACAAGAAGAATCCAACCACTGGATCCTTCATGCAGTAGAAGAGGTAGGCCGCATTTGCCTGCCGCATTTTAAGGAGGCGTTAAAATGGGACAGCCTTTGTCGCGCTGCTGTGATGCAGTCAGTCTACTAACACATCCTTTGAAGGATGCGTCCTTTGAATTGGCACACAGCTCATGCTGAACAATTTTGGTTTGAATGATTGAGCCCAGCAATAACTGACTGGTTACTGTGTACGCCACATTATTATAACTACGCAGCCTGGGACATCTGTTGTATGTGAAACCCACCAAAAGAGAAAATGGTTGAAGAACATTTCTGTACTGATTTTATGAAAAACAAACCAAAAAAAAAGTAACTTCTCAGTTTGAAATCAAAAATGATCAATGGTCTTTCCATTCTTTACTAGATCCTCCATCGCCTTCTACTATAGTGATACCAAGTTTTCTCTTCAGTTGCACAGAAAGACACAAAGGTTTATAACTAACAGCATAATGAGCCAAATAAGATCTCAAACAGAAAATAAGCAGCCCGAGGATTAGTAGACATAATAATAAATCCATTTATTTGAAAAGGATGACTGACGTGAATGTTCTACTTCATATTTTTCCATTCTTGTCACAAGGAATCACCCACTGCCCTGCACAGAGCCTAGTGGAAAATTAAAAAGTCCCACTTCCAGATCTCTGTGATGAAATAATTATCCCCACTCCACATTATGTAGTGCCACACTGCCCAAACACGAGCTGAAATCCTGCCATTAAGCTATCGATCATCTCATCGTGTGCTTGCAGCTCCAGCAGCCGAGCCCAGCTGTTCGCCATCATCACAGCCGAGCGTTACAGGCTCGGCTCCAACCGCACAATGGATATGGCTCCACTCAGCCTACTTTCGTCTGCTTGTGATTCAACAAAGCCTGGGCCAAGGCCATCTGTGCACAAAGCAGAGTCGAAGATGGATGCTGAGTTATGTTTTGATTTTTGTAAATGATATCGCAACAAGGTTTGCAGAAAATATTTTACAATACAGTCATGCAGTCATTAAAGAGCCATACGTCCCCACTGGCCAAAACAGAAACATATGCTAATCTTGTTTTTGCTCTATTAGGGGATTTAAGGGGGAAACAAGATCAAAATAATGATGCAGCCTCAATGCAGCCCCTGTATCTCTGGTGTATTTTATATTTAAATTGCTATTAGTTACATCAGTCTCTTTAAAAGCTCATGCAGCCACAGCGTCTATGAGGCGGGAACCTATCCTTTAGAGTGGAGTCCATGTTAATGAGTGCATTAGGCTGATGGCGCAGTGAGAGTGCGGGATAGATGGGCAGCTGCTGCAGTCCCTGAGAAGCAATGGCCTCAGGTGACATTTCTACTACCGCTACTGGCAATGTTTACCTTCAGGGGGAAAGACGGGAGGAGAAAATTGAGGATGGAAGAGAGGAAAGAGGGGGAACATACAGGCAAGTCAGGCAGATACAGTGTGTACGAGAATAGCCGCAGAGAAAATATTGTTTCAGTGTCTTTGGGACGTCTCTGAAGAGGACTCGCCAAGATAATTCTGTACTTATTCCCGGGAGAACTTCAAACAGACAAGACATTGCAATCATACAGTCAGATGTAACTGGAAGACATGTGATGGATGAGCAGCAGCAATGGAGAGATGATTTCTGCCTCAAAAAGACAAAAAACAACACTGTTTGAAGCTGCAGAAGGGAGCTGATTGTAGTTTATAGGCAGATTACTTATTCAGGTGGGCTAAAAGATCACTAGACCTCTGCACCTCACATTGGCTCTGTATTCAGACCATGACGGGCACTTCTTGGACAATCATGGGATTTTCAGAGAGCGTGTGTTCGTATTGGCTGCTCTATGCTGCTCTTCTTAGCGACAGGTGAAGAAGCCATTAGCTGACTGGCAGTTGAAACAGGTGACGTACCTTACATTCAAAAAACTCGCCTCTGCCGACAATAGTGTCTGTAAGCACACTGTCAGCCTGCTTCAGTTGAGCCGGTTGATGATCACGTAGACAGCTGGAGGGGATTCGGCTTTCTGTGGTGTCACGAGTCGGTGAGAAAATTTCATCACCGCTGCAACCTTAGGCGCTGACTATAGAGTGCTTAAAACAACACTCTTAACAACTGAAACCTTCTTGTAAACTGTATTTTGAAAAGCCCTTTATTTTGGATGCATCTTCTCTTTGCCCTCAAGGCTAAAAAGACTGATAACTTTCATTACCTTTGGTAACAATTGTTAGCGGTCTTTTAAGCCTTTGTCCACCATTGCATTATTCCCATTTTGATTATCTTTTCAGCACAAAGAACCAAGAGTCCTTTGCGTGTGTGTTTTCCTCATTAAAATGCAGAACAGACACATTTCAATGACAAGGGTCTAGCATTGACAGGAAATATCTGATATATCTGCTTTGATCACAGTTGAAATCACACATATCAGATTCGTATCGGATTTACTTCCACCAATGGATGAGGCCTGAATCGGATCTGAGAATATCAGATTCCAGGGGCTTCTTTACTGCTTACATCCACAGTACAAATCTGAACTGTGCCACATGAGAGGAAAATATCTGAATTTTTACAGTTTAAAGTTTACATTTTTATAGTTTCTGTTAAAATGCAAACTTTTTAAATGAAATATGTCCAAAGGATGTATTTTCTCAGTTAATTTGAATCGCTACAAGATCAAAAGTTAATATTCACAGGTCAAATAGCAACACGTTCTCCTCCCAGCTCAAATTCTGCTGCCTTTGTGATGCACCTTTTACTGACACGCAGCATAAACTTTAGTGTCTGTGTGTGTGTGTGTAAAGCCCTCTTGCCACAAAGTCTTTCAAAGCATGTAATTTATGTCCTGAAATGTTTGCACTTTCATTAGGTTTGGGCACCAAAGGTTCTTGGTTGGGATTTTGAAAGAGTTACAAACCCGGCTCCAGGGCTATGACAAAAAACTAAACGGACACACTGGATGAAATACAATAAAGTTTATTAAAGTAAATAATAACTAAAGTTAAATAACTACATATGTGGAGTGTGTTACTCAGTCTTGTCAGTAGTGTCGGCATGTGTAAGTGAGTATGTTGAGCTGCGTGATGTTGGATGCCAAGAGCAAAACAAAACGAAACTCAGCATGGGTATGCTGATGCTGGTTGGGTCAGTCCGATGAGAGAGCGCGCAGAGCAGGACTGGGCTTATCAGGCGGGAGCGCATTCGCCCACGTACTTCCAATCAGGCTGACCATGGCAACCTCCTCCTCTGAACCCTTTAAAGGAACATAACTTGAATCCAACAACAATAGTAAGTAATCACAAAAGGATCTAGACTTGATTACCTTTGTGATGCTGACATAGTTTGGTCAAGTTCACACATAAAAGCATCTGTCTTTAAAATGAAACCAGGGTACAAATAAGCAAGATCTTGGTCTCACAAAAACACTCCACACCCCAAGTTTGTGAAGCAGACTTTCTGTTAAAAAAAAGTTTCAAGTCCAGTTGAGAGATGCTGATGTTAACAGGGTTATTTCAGTTTAATTTGTAAAATCTGTGCATGGCCCTTTAATAGGATAGTGGAAATGAGTGCTCTTAGTTGTAAAATTATATTGGCTATAAGCCGAGGCATTTAAAGGTCTTCTTTAGATTAGAATCCAGACCAATAAGAACATTTTTTAAAATGTTATTATAGAAGCTTTGTTCATAGAATGTTTAATCCAGTAAAATCTTATGAGGCATCTCTAATGCATTTTATAAGCAGACAGAAGATTTTGCTTACCCAAACACAAATTTAAAAATGCTTTGAGATATAATGTTTTTTAACCTTTTGTTGGAGAAAAGTTTAAGTCAAGGCAAACCGTGAAAAATGACTCTACTTTTCCCTCCAGGCTCTACTGGCCTTAGGAACCTAGATGTGTGAAGGTAGGGCAGCCTCTGCCAAAAATGTGTGTGTGGGTGGGTGTGTTGGAGCGAGTGAGAACAAAAGGTAGCAAAGTCTGGGATAAACAACACACATCATAACACTGCCCAATAAAGCATGGTTAATGCTGTAGAGAGAGCGGGAGGAAGTGTCACGTTAAAACATTGATAACAGCTCGGCTGATTTGGCGTCTTGCTGTTCCTACACCTGTCTCCTCTCCTAAGAAAGGATGTAGGTGTATGCTTCTCTGTGTGTGTGTGTGTGTGTGTGGCTGTGTTCTTTGCTCTCCAGAGTGTGTCGTGGCCGCCACTGCCTTCCACCCCTGAAAAACCTGCTCAGACTGAAAACACTCAGCGATTGGCTGGCCAACACAAGAGGGAGAACAGCTCTCTGCTTGCTATCATTTATTCCTCTCATTTGCTCTCTCATTTATTCTTGTCATTCTCCTGCCGCCATTTCTCAAATTCAGACTCTTATTAGGTGTCTGTCATCTGTGCCATTTGTCCATGGCCCCTAAGTTTCTCCATTCTGTCATTTGCCCTTCGTGCCAATCTGTGCTCCTGTTTTTGTTTGACCTTGTTCAATGTTCTGGTCAACAGAACAGTGTGAATGACAACTTCTATAGCAATGAAAATTTCTGGACCGACTCACTTCTGCCTTCCGTTTTCACACATTCACTTGTAAATACTTTGCGAGATAGAGCTTTTGGCCTTGGCAGAATAAATGCTGCAAATCTTAACATCCAGCAGATGGGAGTAAAGTTCAAAAGTGACAAAACACAGCCAACTGTACAAATATCACAATCCAAAATCATGGGTCCCACTAATCCTCTCAAGAAGCAGACATCTGATAATCAGTTAGATGGCACACTCAAGGACAGTTGTAGCATCACCACTATGATACGAGTGCTTTGATCTCAAACTGAGGTGGGGCTGTGGAAACATAAATACACGCGTTATTCCTACTCTTCTGTGTATCCAAATGTGAACTGTCTAAAATAAACTGAGTGTATTAGGGAAAAACAGTTCAAACATTATGCTTCAAACTGCGTTATGCATCACGTTTCAGGGCTTTTTGACAACCCAAGACGACTCACAACACAAGCTGGCATTCAACCATTCACAATAGCGGGTGGCTTCTTTATAAAAGTCCAGGCTGCACAACAGAAACTCATACAAACACATTCACACACCAACCACATTTTGATTAAATGCTAATAGTTTGGGAAATACATCCAGATATATCAACTGGTTGCACTTGTGAATTCGCATCAAAAAGGAGTGAACAGTTGGACATTATCTCCTCAAAACAGGTTCCCAAAGACTTTCTGATGTATTTCTCAAACCTTTTTAAATGTGTCATAGAATCCAAATGTAGCCTTGTTAGGGCTGTTGAACTTGAATACCTCCTTGCACAGTGATTCACCTCAAAGCTTGCTGTCGTTTCCACCTCGCTCCAAAATTAGTCATCTATCACGCTCGTCACTGCCTACTTTGTCTCTTCTGATCCTCGGCAGTAGAACTGAGCTGGATCATTCAGTGAAGGCTCTTGGGACGTGAAAGTCAGACTGTTCTCTCCTACTATTCAAAGCACAGCCACTGAGAGTGAAAAGTGATTAAACCTGGCCATACAAAGAGGGCCTTTTTCCTCACAGCTTTTAAGTGATTTGTGATTAAAACGCATTCCTTTGATAGATCACAGGTCAAATTTTCCACTGCGTCACTTCTCATGCTGCTGCTCCGCTTTACAAGGCGACTGATTTCCTTTGAGACCAGGACAAGGCAAACTTGAGCCTGGAAAAGTGCTTAACTTGCATGCAAAACATCTACTCCAACAACATAGATACAATTTGTGTAAATGAATAATTTAAATATTGAGGTTAGTCCCTACACACCATAATGTTGACTAATGTAGCACTGACAGAATCATTAATAAAGCTGGTGGGTCTGGGCTTTGGAATTGGTTTGGTAAGCAGTTTTTTTTCTGGGTGCTCACATCTATGCAGATATTTGACCAATTGCACACAGTTTATGAAATGATTTGAAAAAGCAACAGACTGTTCAGAAACAGAGCATGTAGCCCTGTTTTAGAACCTGATATCTGGTGTTAAAAAAGCTCCATACCCTTTGTGAACCTACGCTTAAGCCGTATCTTAATCATTGTATCACAACCTTTATCCCATCTTTAGTCTAGTGGCTATGAAAAGATATTTTATAAAGTAGTGATGTGAAAAAAACAGCCTCTAACACACGTGAATACACGCTCCAATAGAGGTTTAGGATGTACTGCATCACCGTATTCTACTGTTGTGAAGTTTGAGTGAGAGAGAGAGAGGGTTTCTATACACTTAAATGCTATAAAGCTTTTAATTTGAAAAGGGCATGTGGAGTATAATGCAGTAACTTTAACAAAGCCATTGGGAGTGGATCAAAACAAGGCTTCATACTAAAAGATGAACAAAAATCTGATCTGACAGAGGGAGTTAGAATCAAAAACATAAAGTTAATATCTTGTTACATTCAGATTCAGTTCTCTGGTCACAGTCCTTCAGGTATGGTCACTTTTAGCTCATTCAAAGTTTGGCTGAAGTCAGTAAACCAACAAGGCTCACTCAACCTTAGCCCGTCTTTTCCTGTTTTATGATGATGACAGTTAAGCTAAGTGACTGGCTTCTCACCTTTATAAACAGTCAGACTTGTGTGGTTTGACACACAGTGATTGGCAGGTCCAAAAAGAGATGTTTTTATAACATGTTTGAGTTGATGAAATATTCATTGATCTGTCTGTCTGGACTTTATGATAATGAATTTATCTTGAAAAAGAGAAGATGTTGCGTAGCGTGTTTGCTCCTCATACAGTATTTAAAAAATAAAACAATTGCAATGCATTTACTCAGTTGCTCAGGCACCTGCAATACCATACTATTTTTTTCACCTTATGTTTTATCACCAGACTGGAAAATCTGCAAATTCAAAACATTAACATCTCTGTCAGAATGAAGAAGAACACATTGGTCAAGTTGATGTGCATAAAGCAAAGATGGGATTGTTTTATTTTAAGTCAAAAATGTAAAAAGTAGATAATTACACAAACATCTGGGTCCAAAATGTTAACACAGGCTTATTGAGAGCAGTCATATGTACAGGTTAAGCACACACGCGTCTTTTGCAACAATATTTTAAAGCAAAATTAGTTGTATATAGGAAATAACATGTGCTTTAACGTGTGATGGAACTCTACAAAGATGTTTCTAAAATACTACAGCAAGGCCTCATCCTTCTCTTTGGCAGTGTCACACTATATCAAAAGCCAATCAATACTTGTGCAGAAATGAAGGTTCCTCACTCCACTCTTCTGATACTTGACACAGAGTTACATGACACTTTTAACCTTCAGAGTCCATCCATCATGCCCAGAGCTTGATGCTTTGCTCTCCTCTTTCAAAATCTCCTCCATCGTTTGGTCTGTCTGTCCTCCGTCTCCACCAGCTCTGTTCACCTGGTGCAACTCTGCCAGCCAGCTAATTAGTGTTGGCACTTTTACAACCCTTACATTATCTTTACTGCAGCTCCTCAGTACGCAACATTAACTGCAGAATAGATGCTGTCAGCTGTTCTGGAAACAGCCATAGCCACAGCTGAGCAGCAGGGCTGTGCCACTCAGTGTTACTACAAACAGTGATAAAGCCAAATAATGCATCACTCAGTGAGATAAAAGTCAAATGCTAATTGCCAATTTAAGGCCCTAATCAATGCAGTACCTGCCATTTAACAATTATAGAGTGTATAACAAAAGTAAATTAATGAATTATGTGGGTCGACTATTTTCACAATTAATTTTAAGATGCAACAAACAAACTAACAAGGTTCTGCTTTTTTAAGTTTTTTTTTGTTTATTTGCTTGTTTGTTTTGTTTTGTTTTTTAATCCAGAAAACATTTAGAAAGTTTTATAAAGTGCAGTACACAGGAGACCAAACACATATCTGTAGATGCTTTACACCCACTAAACTCAAGTGTTAGGGTTAGGATTATAAGAGGTATTTTATTCCCTAATCCATACAGGCATTCAATGCAGAATGACTACATTAGAGAAAATCTTAACTTCTTTTGTAGGCTATCTTCAACTTTTTCCTGCTGTTACATGCCCATTGGCACAGTGGCATGTTGTTGTATGTTTTACTGGTGTGTAGCATTTTGTTGCCTGTATTTATTCTTACGTTGTATGTTTTAATGCTTTAATGATGCATTGTGTCATGTTAGTATTCTTACTGTATTGAAGAAGCCAAAGACAAATTTTAGCTCAGGTGGAAAATAAAGTCAGTCAGTCAGTCAATAGTTTTAATCCTGCATCTTTTCGACCATGTCTGCTTTTCTCTTGGTTCTGTTGGTGCATTCCTTTGTTTCTTTGCACGTTACCCACTGTGTTGACTCTGAATGCAAGAGCATTTGCACCTGCATGCACAATCCAGAACCAACTCCCCAAAACACTGCACAACATTGGTGCAAGTCAAAAATTAAATGCAACCTGTAACTATTAACTGAGAGCAGCAGCAGTAAATACCACTTCCACTATTATATCACTCTTCACTGAGGAGACTAACAATAACATCTCCCCTGTCAAGGTCTGAATGCAATTCTTTGAATATTTGATGGAGGCTATTCATGCTTAAACAAGGTTAAATTGCTCTTTAATTAAAACATTTGTAATAATAACATCTTGACATATTCTTGTATTTGAAAATGTCTTTTTAAAAATTAAACAAAAAGTTCCAGAAAACTTTAAAGGACAGGAAAAAAAATCTACATATTACGCAGTTCCCCTGGAAAGCCAAAAATAGCTGTTACTGTGAAATAGTGGAACTTTGAATAAATCAGTAAATAACAAAGTGTAAAAAAAGTAAACTTAAGGTATGAATATTTTAATATCTGAAGAAATTTTTTCTTAATAGCAGAAGTCACATTATGAAACCTGTGATCGCTTCACCTTGCAGGTAATTAACACATAAAATCTAATAAGTCACTTTAAAGTTTGACTGTTTACACAATTATAATTTTGCATAGAGAAATTTTGCACTATATATTCAATCTACCTTATTGCCTGTGAACAACATGCAACTTGAACACTTGAACACGTCAGTGTTTTCTCTAGTATATAAGTATTCCTATATACATCCTACACTACATTACATCCTACATTTTTGATTTATTTTCTATACAATAAGTCTAAATCCCAATAACAAACAAGCAAATAAATGACATAAAAGCTTGGTGTTGAAAATGAGGAAGAATTTCTCCTAAATCTAAAGGTGTTATTACTTTCAAAGCATATAAACGTGCTTCAGTAGTAAAAAAGCTCTAAACAGCAAACACATCTTATAATTCCTGGAGAAAACTCGTATTTCATTTTTAGCCTATAACATAAGTTTGAACACTGATTCATTAGAGTTAGTCATGAGGCTCTCTAAACTATTTATGACCACAACAGCACATCTATCAGAGGAGATTAATAATGAATTATTCTCTGCCTGCAGCAGATGATGGACAGTGGGTGAAGTCTCATCGTCATTGGTTGTTGGACCCTCTTTTGATGCCTGATCAATATTGAAAAAGATAATGAGAAATGCTTCGTGCGTGTCGATTCATCTTCACAGCAGCAATGTTGTCGTATTTACAGGCTTGAAATCCATCTCTCATTTGGACGAGATAATAAAATCACAGGGATTTAAATCACAGGCCAGTCTGCACAAATGTCACTTGCAGTCATTTTCAAACATTTTCCTCTGAGGGTTTATCACACCAGCCAATTTGAGGATCTCTTGCTCACTCCAGCTGTGTGTGCGTTTGTTGGTGAATCCTGCATCTACACTCCGCTGCATTTCTCTGGAAATCTGCACATGCATGTGTGTGTGTGTATACGTCTTGGGTGCGTTTCATCCCCCCATTCACCGTGAGCTGGCTGAGCAAATTGATACCGCTCAGGGATTTTTGGCGATCTGTAAGTCCACTGTCACGGTGATGAGAGCAGTACAAAGACGCCGGCGGTGCGGTAAATGTCAGCATGTCAGCGAGGAGTGACACAGAACATCTGAGCTTTGGCACACAGGGGCCTTCAGCCTCGACCCGGCACACACACTACAAGGCCAAACTCATACAGACAAGAATAATCCCTCCTCATGTGCTGAATAGAAATCGCACGCGCTCACACACACACACACACACATACACATGTACGCACAGGGCTCTGTATTTCTTTTCAAATGTGCCTTCTCAACTCGATTCACAAACTAACAATAAAGAGTCGCCATGATAAAATGCTCCTGCAAGCCAGGCAGTGGAACCACCAACATCTATTTTGGGGATCTGTCACACCTCATTACCGCCATTCTGTTGCTTTAGGAACAACAACAGCAACGGCAGTGTGTGTAGTCCACCACCCTGGGTGAGCAAACAAGACCTCATCTGTGTCAACAAAATAAAGGACTTTCACGAACATTCGTTTATCGCTTAAAACTAAATCATCTCCAAACAACATGCAAGATGGTGGAGGAAAACGCGTTAGATACCGTTAAAGCAAACAGCAACTGCCATAATGGTGGCAGCATTTGAAAACAGAACAAACTATGGCTTCAGTGTTTGCATAAAAACAGGCACAAACTGCAAACTTGGGAATGAGGTTGCATGGAAATAAACACAACCAAAACCACATAAACTAGAGGAAAGAGAGAAAAACCGAGGAGGACGGCTGAAAGAGAAGAAGACCGAAATGGCAGGGACCAGATTGCACCCAAACCCAATCTATCTCTGTGCTGGTTTTGTTGGATTGCAGGCCTGCCTCCATCCTGGTCACCAAGCATAGGTTCACACATATAAAAAAGACACATCTAAACCACTTCCGCCTCTATCTGCACAGTCAAGGCCACAAACTAGATCCAAACTCCCACTGCTGAAGTTATCAAGGCAAACACGGGGCCAACTTGAGGGATTTTTAAAATGAGCAGTGACATGCTATACTTAGTTTGGGGTAATCCAACAAATCCCAAAATAATTTCCAAGAAACAGGCCACACACACTTAACATACACACACACACACACACACACACACACACATATATATATATGGGCATTTAGGGTCTCCTTCTCCCTTATGTGCATATACAGTAGTACACTATATCTGTACTTTGCAGGCAAAATTACACAGTAAAATAACAATGTTGGTCAAGAAAGGAAATAGAAACATTGTCCCTGTAATTTAAATCACTGATGTTGATGATAAACGTAATGATGATGGTTGGCAGATGGAGTCTGAACAAAGCTGAGCATATTTTCTTCACTTTCATTCTCCCTGACACCAATTTCCATTAACTTCAACTTTGAATTTCAAAGACTGACAGCAGATGCAGCTACAAGAGCAACACCAAGGCACATTCTGAGCGTGGTCACTTGGAGTTTTTACAAGTGTGAACATATAATCAGAATTGGCAGATGTCAGATCATGTGGACAGATTAGAAAAATGACTTTAGGGGATAGAAATAGGGCAACATTGGTCAAATTCCTATTTAGAATGGCACAAATAGTTGGTTTGTGGTTACGAGGGAAACCCTCTTCTTTCCCTCTCTGAAATTACGTTCGGTTTAAGGCACATTAATGGAGAGTGTGTAGTGTTTTTCTTACCATGGGACGTCTCTTTCTGTGCCTCTAACAACAACTGTCTGTCATCAGACAGTTAAATTTTTTTGCCAAGTGCTAAAAACATAAAAGTTTGTAAATAGATCTGTCTGCCTGTGGACTTTCAGATGGCAGAAGTCAAACCAACATTAAAGACTGTCTGCCACCCTCTCCAGCCAACCAGCCAGTCGACCATAACCTTTATCACATTATCACATTTAATCATCATAAATAATTCAGGGCTCTCCTGTGAGGTCCTGCTGCTACAGACCGCCGACTGAAAGATTTGATAGCAATCATGAGGATATCTTTCTAACGCGCTGAGTGACAGGAAGTAAATGTGCCTGAGCGTAATGCAGTGGATGTGAAAAGTGTTAGCCCACCGTCTATCTCAAAATGTTGATGTCTTTTGAATGATTGTGAAGAGAAATTGGTGGTATGCGTACAACTTAAATATTTGTAGAAAACTACTTTTAAAATACAACATCATTTAAATTTCTCACCAAGGTCTTGTTCTAACAGTGAGTCTAATTTAGGCCTTTTCCAGCAACATATGGACCTGCGTTTATGTGGCCGTCAGGCAAATGGAAAATTATATGTCACAGCAAAATGTCGAACAGGCTGCATATTATAGAAAGGAAGCTGTGAGAGGACTTTGAAGTTCAATCATCCAGCATGGCAGCATACGGTAAATGTAAGCGTGAGACAGAGAGAGATGAGAAGGAAGAGTTCAGTTGTGTGTATGTGCATGGACGTGTGTGTGTGTGGGCGTTTAAGAGAAAAGAGAACATGTAAGTACAGTATATGAACATGAAATGTGTTTATGGGTCCCATTTTGATCACGCAACTGTAACAACAAACAGTCAGTGTCACGCCTCGGGTGCGCAGGCTGTGTTTTGTTTCGTTGGGCGAAGGCAAAGATACGGTAGATCTAGAGCAGGGCTGCACCAGATCACCAGATTGTGATTATTTGACCGGTTTTGCATACGAGATATGATTTGTGAAATTTGAATGAATGATCATTTTTCAGGAGCGTAACGATACGTTTTAACAATGATATGATGCATATTACGATACATGGTAGGTGATATGATACATGAATGACATGGGCTCATTTAGAGTGATACGATAGGATACGATAAGATTCAAGGTCAAGAAATTGATATTGTAACTTTTTTTTTTTTTTTTGGAAAAAAATAGAGGAAAAGAAAATGTCTATTTCTATGCAGCGGTAGAAGAGGTAAAACACTGTTTAAGTTTGATACACTGAACCACACAAACATTCAGTAAAGGCCTCTATTCAATCTGTGTGGACCACAAATGCCGACTGAAAATCACTCATTCTCCTGCTGCTTCCTGCCATGATCCACCATTATCTGAAGAGACGCTGCAGACGAAATAATCTGAGAATAAACCGGAGTAACGTGTACAACTAAACACCATTATAAGTGTGAAAAATACATCCACATACGTTTGACACGCTAAATACAAGGCACTAATTCTTAGTATCAATACAACCAATTTTTGTTTAGAATAACTATTTTAGTTCGAAGTCACACTAGAAGGATGAACTGCCATTTACCTATTGATGTAGTTTTATCTTAGAAATATATATATTTGATGCATCGATACAAGGAATATATTGTTACACCCATATCATTATTACATCATTATTCTAATTTTAATTGAAAACATAGTAAAATTATTTTGGATTTTTGCAGGAATCTATACCAAACA
>JAQLOL010000024.1:5641352-5656674 GCA_029783665.1 Naso thynnoides
GTTATCTTCTGAGTCACTGTAACTGTGATATTTATGTGTTTATGTACTGAAATAAAACTGTCAGTGTCACTCACCATATCCATACTCTCTTTTACTCCTCAGAACCTAGGTCTTAGTAAGCACAAATCTAACACCAGTGCTACACTTGTTTCAACAGCCAATTAGCTCATAGCGACGTCACCTGTCACTAAAAAGCGGCACAGAGCAGCCAATAGGAACATGTGCTCTCTGAAATTACTGTGATTTGACAAAAATACCCATCATGGTCTGAATACAGAACCATTGAGCCACAGAGAGGTGCCGAAGTCCAGCGTTCTTCATACCACCTGAATTGCAATATTCTGAAAGGTTATTATGGAATTTTTGCCAGATGACGCTGAAGATAAATTACCTACCCCAACTTTTCATTTCATTAAACACCTTTTGTGGATATACCTGCCTCGTACTTACAGCATGGCATTCCTTCTTTCTGAAAGCCAAGCAATTTCAATTTCTTTTATTTCTTTTATTCACACATTTAGTGAAGGAAGCA
This sequence comes from Naso thynnoides, assembly GCA_029783665.1. NCBI lineage: Eukaryota > Metazoa > Chordata > Actinopteri > Acanthuriformes > Acanthuridae > Naso > Naso thynnoides. Next base: position 5,641,885 of record JAQLOL010000024.1, read on the forward strand.
AAGTGTGACTTGTGATTTCTATTCCATTACAAGGCCAAGGATGTTTGTTTACACCCAGTGCTCCAAAGCAAATCCTGCTAAGGTGGATCAGGTGTGTTTAATAATGCGAACAGTTGTTAAGAAGCTAAAAATGACCATCTTAGCATTGTCACTTTTACCTTACCTTTTATTTACCTTTAAGCTGGGGCTGATCGCTTATTTTGTGTTTCCTTTAATCTATACCTATGTGATGTTTGTGTTTAAAATCTCTGTCAAAACTGTTCTTTTGTGTCCTTTTCTCCAAAGTCACCATCCTCAGCTTTAAAATTCTCCTGAATGTTGCTCACAACAAACTTGAAAGAGTGACAAAATGACTTACAGTACTTGTGTTGTCTCTGGCATTTTTTCATGCTGTGTGCAGGTTGCACGGGACAAAAAAGATAGTTGCTAACATCATTGTATATACTATCAGAAATTTAGAGCCTATGGGGACAAAGAGAGGATGTGCCTAGAAATTATTTCTCATATAGGATCTGTAAAAATTTACAAATAAAATAAATCAACAAGAATCTCTCTTTCACTCTAGTAAAGCAATGTTATCTGTTCCCCTTTGCTACAGCTAATGCCGTACTGAGGAAGGAATACTATTCGGTGAAAATCACTGGCCCTGTCCAGATGCTATCCGTGCCATCCCGTCTAGACTCGCTCAAGTTCCCGAGTGTATTTTGAGTGACATGCTGGAGATTTTCTTATCCAGGATCAGACATCAAGAAGGCCTATTTCATCACTCTGGATTAGATCTTATAATAGTTTTTGCATTTGTTACAAGAAATGTAATTCAACAATGGATGAGAAGACAAATGTAGGCCTATGTTTTCTCGACATTTGCATAATTTCAAGATACACTGTCCCACATTGACACACATCATGACTCTGCCTCCATCTGCATGTGCACACACACACACACACACGCACACACACGCACACACACACACACACACACACGCTATTTTCACCAGTTCTCTTGCTGTCGCCTCAACACGTTCCTGCCTGACCGCTCCAAGGACTATTTAGATAATGAAATCTGTTTTCTGTTCAGCCTTGATAGCACTGATGGTGCACGATAATGCTTGTCAGTGTTATGGCATGGGAAGGGTTAGAGGAGTAGGAAGGAAGAAGCGAAGGAACTGACTGTTTCATCACCCAACAGGCACTCAGGGAAGGCGAGGAAAGAGTAGGGATTCAATGCTGGGAAGTTTGGAGTGGGAAGCTGTCAGAATATTTCTCTCAGGGGCTGGTTGGTGGGTGGGTGGGTGGAGGATGAGACTTAGGAAAGAACGATTCAAACTTTTAAGTGTTAATTTAACACTTTCTTTCTAAGACATGCTCAGTGTTTTTTGGCCAATAATGATTGTTTGTTAATGATAGTACATCAGGCTGATATATCAAACTATTAATGAGCTTTTATTGATAACCCCATCTCAGCTGCTCAGTCAATCACCTCTGACATGATGAATAAGGATCTTTATGTTCAGTGATTGAAGACGTATTTATGATTAATTGATCCATGACGTCCTGGTTTATATTAAATATTGGAATCAGGCATGACCCAGTCACATTTGGATTGATTGCCATCTCCAATATGGCACTTAAGCCTTTCTCATTTGATTTGTTTTAGTGATTTTCCCTGTTCAATAAAAGTTATTGGAAATATGCAAAGAACAAGCATATCACACCACCATCTATAACAGGAGGTGAATCACTTGGTGTTTGAGAAATCTTGATGAATAAGGCTGTCAACGAGTGGCTGTAAGATGTAGTATTAGTAATAAAGCATATGTTTTAAAGCATATGTTTTAATGGTTTGAATTTAAACTGATGATGATGATGGTGACGACAATGACGACATTGACGACAATGACGACAATGATGACAACAACGACGACGATGAAGAGGAGAATGAGGATGGATGGATTGGTGGATGGCTGGATGGATGGACGGATGGCTTTAATCTGCTGGAAACTGAAAGTTTGCATAGAATTTTGTGCTAATGCATCAGATGTAGAATATTTCTGAATGGACCAAACCATCGTCTGACAGAAACGATTAGAAACGACAATTTGAACTAGTAATTTAACTAATTTGAACAGTTAGTTGCCTGCTCCGCAATCTACACTTCTTAACGTTTCTCAACACTTCTTTCTATTTAACACTTCAGTGAAATTGCTTGGTTTGGTGTGACAGTTCTAATCAACACAGTAGGAAAAATTTTCACTCAGGCTGACAAAGTTATTATATATTATAACATATAAATTTATATGTAAGTCAGTGTCTCGACATTTGATGTCTAACTCACGGCAGGAATCATGCTTTAAGACACAGGCTGCAAGCAAGATTTATTTACTTCCTCTTGTAAAACGGAGAATTCCAACATAAGTTCAATTTATGTACCAATACATTCAACCTGTAGAGCAACTATCTTTTCCAGCTTAATGTAGTTCATTTCAAGCATCAAAAAAACTAACTGAAATTGACAAAAAGCAGCTCAAAGACTAAGTTTTATTCAGGGATTCCCTGTCAGAGTGCTTTAGGTTGAATTTAAGAACAATGGGTGTAAATGATCAAAACAATGGAGTTGTCAAAAACTTGTGTATTCCCAGCCAAAGACTCACTAGTGATGTTAATGAGTAGGCAGATGATTGGAGGAGAGCAGGAGGAGAAAGAAACTCGCTGAATCCCAATAACCTAGAGAGGATGAGGCTGAAAGGGAGAGGGGAGCTTGATTGATTGAGTTTGGAACAGAGAGACGGGGGACGAGACGAGCCGGAGACAGAGAGCGGGATGGTGCAAACAAATTAGAGAGCGAGGGAGAGAGAGATGCAGGTGGATTACAGTCTAATCCATGCCTCTCTCAGTGCGCTCTTATTACATTAGAGCACAGTGAGAAACACAGCACCACGGGCTGACCTTTTCTAACTCCAATTCATTCCACTGGATCAGACCCAATGATTTGATCTGAGCTGCGCTGCCCGCAGAGAGCATACACACGCTAGTGTACGAGCTAGCGCCACCACACTGTCATCATTCAGCACAGATTACAGTCCACACATGACGAAAAATGTCGTCGCAAAGAAGAAGATGTTACTGTTACAGCCGAGCATTAACAGTGACCTTTACTTGTATGATATGTCAATACAATCCATAATCCAATCCAAAGTTCAGCCATGTTTGTTCTCTATGGGAAGATCATTGGGAAACATATAATTTAAGAATTAAATCACATCTGTTATTTGTTTGTTTTATATGTTATGTTAGCTTGTAACTGGCAGTGAAAGACACTCTCTGTACCGACAAGTCTACTTTGCACTGGAGGTTTTAGTTTCCTTTGCCTGCCATTGTCTTTCAAATTTGTGACGTAGCAAATCTAACTTTCCCGGTCTGAGTCTGAGTCTCAGATATGAGGGAAGGTCGCAGACACGTTGCTCCTCAGTAGAAGAATGTAAAAGTAGCTCTCTAATGACAAACTCTGCACAAATACAAATCAGGATTGTCGAGGTCAAACATTTTATGGAACATAAACATGAGAAAAATGCATTTTGAGTATATGGGACCTTTAAATATTCATGACTTGCATTTTGCCACTCCGGGGAGAAAAATAGTTTCACCACCTTTTTTTTTCCTATAACTGAAAGTTGTCCTAACTGAGCTATTAAAAGTCATACTAAGCTACCTGAGAGTTTCTCTCTGCATTGTCACCATTGAAATGCAGAAAGCAATCACTATATCACTTTCGATACTGAAGAAAATATCAAATCCCTTTGAATGCTTAGTGACAGGTACAGAAAAGCACAACAATGTTTTTTTTCATGTATTAAACAGTAAAGAGGCCATAGTATGCTCATTTTTTGGTTCATATTTTATTCTTTGTTACTACTAGAGCAGGTTTACCTGTTTTGATGCTCAAAAAACTCCTCTGTTTTCTCATACAGCCGACTGCAGCAGCTCTGTTTTTTCTAGGAGTTTTGTCTCTGTTTGAGCTCCTGTCCCGCCTCTAAAGGCTTACTCTGCACTGATTGGCCAGTTCAAACACACACCTTCCAGATGAACCTATAGAGAAGCCCAGGACACTGTGACACACTAGTGGTCTGAGATATTTTTAAAAAACTGATATGAACGGAGCGTTCAGAGCCATCAGAAAAAGCCCACAGGCATTACTGCTACATACCCTTACTCATTTTTTTTAATACTTTGGCATTATTTAAAACGACAATCTGACTTTTTAACATCATTTATAGGTTGAAAGAGACAGAAAGGCATAATATGTCCTCTTTAAGTATTGCTTCATGGGACTGTTAGTATTATTTGCTTTATTTGTTTCATTGGGAATTGAGAACTGGGAGTGTTTATTGGTTGGTTGTAGGGATGCAAGATAATGATTTTTTAAGTCGATATTGAAAACTGAAAATTAATTTCACATTTTTGTATTTCAAAAAGATGATGATAACCTGTAACATAATTTAAAAACACCTGAGGTTATGAAAATACTGCTGTTTACATAACAACAAACAACACTTCTGAAATTGTGAAAAATGTCCACACACGCGGCATATTGTTTGTCTCCACTGCGACTGCATGGCTCTGTAGGTGCTCTAGTTCTACATCACAACCACGACAACAACATACTGAGCTGTCGATGAAATCCATGAAAACCAAGTCAATGAAAGCGATTTTGGCTTCGTCTTATTGGCTCAGTTTAGGCTAAAATTTCATTATCTGTGCAATGAAATTTACATCTTATTTTGCAGTATCGGGCTGATAATTATCGTGCATCCCTAGTTAGCTGGGTTCAAGAAGACTTCAGCAAGTCACTGCTTCTGAAAAAAAGGTTTGCTGCTGAACAGCCTTTATGCTAAGCTAGGATAAATATCCCCTAACTCTAGCTGCATCTTTAATGGATGTAAGGGTTTCTTTCAAAGCTGATTAATGGAAGTTGCAAAATTAAATATGGGATGGCAGTTGTAAACAAATTCAAATGTTTTGTGTGGCACCTTCTTCATTAGCAGAACTCCTTTTTAATCCTCTTTATCATTCTCCTTCTCTACACCTCTAAAAAATGACCTTCTGTCTTCAAATGTATCTATGAAATTAATCTGTATACATGCATTTTTATGATTTAGAGACCACACTTAAAGGGCACCAATTTGTATTTCACTACTGTCAGTTCCAACATGGCTTACAGGGTCACTGAGGTTGTGTTTTGTTAATGCATGCATATGAAACTAATTTATATTCAGCGAGCGACACGTTATGTTTTGTCTTTTTTTGTTGCCTGACAGCTACTATTTTGGATGCCTCACAATTCACCAACCTCCTCCTGCTGTTGCCTAAATGTGATTTGAATTTTGAAGACTAATATAACACTTTCAATTTTACAAAACCTCACCATTAAAGGTTTAAAATTCTACAAACTCACATCAAAAGGACCTCAAATGTTTTCTCCTGTAACAGCTCTTTAGATGATCCAATAAGATCTTCACAAGATTGCTCTGCCACCCAATCAATGTGTCTGCAATTAGTGTCGCTCTAATTAGACACTATTGTTCTGAGCGCTGGCTGAGGCAGTTCATTCATCAATATGAAATTAAGCAGCAGCCACTTAGCATGGGATTACTATCATGAGTTCATTTGTATTGGAATCAATTCATTTGCATCATTTGCCACAATTGTGCCTCGAGGCTGCACATGGGAGCCCCTGAGAAGTGTGTGAGAGGAGACCATAAGGCTTGTCATATTGGAGAGAGAGAGGGAGAGAGAGATACAGAAGGACAGCATAAACTGTGAAATTACTACTGATTTCTTCCCAAGGAAAAGTCACTTATCGCAAATCAAAGAGTGTAAATGAAAGGAGCAGTGCAAATCAAATAGCCCATCTTAACCACCTTGGCAATATCCAGCAGCTAATAAAACATCCCGTTCCGAGACCCCAATTTCACATCCTGTCTTGTGCGAAGCTGACAAAGGCGGAGACACTTCAAATTAAGACGAGAGATGTCATCATTGCAAATGTATCATCACAAATGTATCATTAAGAAAGATGAGAGAGCTGCTAGATTCCCACAGTTATCTCTGTCGCTGCCTCTATCTGTGACACCTCCTCCCGTTTCTCTTTATCTCCCTTTGTCTCTCTCATACACACACACACACACACACCAGTATGAGTACTGTACACTTATGAATGCATAGACACACACGTCTTTACATACACATTCCTGTTCTTCCCTGGGGACAATGTAATCTTATTCAGAGCAGCAGTGGATTCCACGGTCATCCCATCCTAAATGCCAACTTCAGGGTGGAAATAAAGCTTCATATTATAACATATTCTAACACACAGTGACTCCCAGTGAAGAAATCAAATTATGCACAAAATTTCAAATCCACTAAATGTAATAAATGTGGAAGTGCACAGCAACACAGTTTATGCTTGTTATGCAGTTTAATAGACTAGCATGACCTTGACTTATTTTTATGAGTTAGCTTTGTCTTAAAAGTTATCGAGCTGTGCTTTTGTGAAAAGCTGCAATCATTACTCAGCTGAGGCATTTCATTTGTGCTTGTATTGTTCACACAGGCAGTGTAAATGAAAGGCAGCAGGAAGAAGGAGAAAAACATGACCATGATGGAAAAGTGTTCTTTCTTACAAGGGCTGAGCGGACACTCGCATAAGGACAACAATCATAAGGCGCTTTCTGACCAAAATTACCTCTTCAAGGAACTAAAAGGCTCCAGTGGCGAAACATTTTTTGCATTCTGACCCACGGCCTGAAGCCCTGGGGAGTTTTTGTTGAGTAACCTCAGCAAACCGCCAGTCCGGTAGGTGGTGGCAAGAAGAAAACGAAGACTATACGGCTACGATGACGCCATTTAGAACGATGGACCGGTAGACATCATTATTCTGCGAGTCAACTGCCTGTGAGCATGGAGGAAATTCAATCAGTGTTTTTGCTGATTGTACTTTATCACATCTCAAATGGATTCATTGAATCCACCCTGGCAAGGAGGCAAGCACTTGCTGCAAAGCGGATTCAAAATGCCCAAAATGCTCGACTTAAAGTACGCAGTTGGATTTTACAAGTCATAGCAGAGTGAGCTGGTTGAGACGCACACCCGCCATTGAGCACAGAGAAGACAAATGGTAAGCAATCGTGGCAGCAGTTAATGTATCAAGTGAATCAATATTGAGCTTAATGTTACTGTAGACCACATAAGCTTATGTTTAGCGCATCTGTGTGTGTTTCAGATATGCGAATACTACAGAAGGCGCCCTGTTTCTCCCTAGCGTCTGAGTGCACAATAGAGCTACAGATTGGTGAAAATCATTGTTCCGACCTTCACCAAGGCCCAATGGATACAGAATTTTTGGATGTCCAAGGACATATTGCAGTATCTCTGCCGTATGCTTCAAGGAGCACTGGGGAGATGTGACAAACTACTGCTACTATATACCCCTGCCAAAAAGAGTCGCCATTGCACAGTGGAAACTTGCTACCAATAGCGAGTACAGTGGCATCTCTCATTTGTTTGGAGTTGGCATTTCTATGGTGTGCGACTGTGTACACGACTTCTGCTCTGCTGTGGAGATGGTACTCATGGCCGAAGTTATACAGCTACCAAACAGAGAGAAGCTGAAGGAAATGGCAATATTTTGAGCGCAGATGGGGGCTGCCACAGTGTGTGGGCACAATAGATTGATCCCACAACCCAATTCTTAGACCAGAGAAATACCACACAGAGTATTTCAACTGCATAGGCTGGCATTCGATCATCCTGCAGGCTGTGGTGGTTGGCAGGGGACTCTTCTGGAATGTTTTTGGTTGGTACACCAGGAAGCCTGCATGATGCCAGAGTACTTCACCTGTCTTGATTGTAGGATTTGGTGGATAGGGGCTTGCTACAGCTTAATCAAACAAAGAACACTGGTGGACAGGATGTGGGTTACTATATACTCAGTGATGCAGCCTATCCTTTGAAAAGCTGACTGATGAAACCTTTCACGGACAATGGATGACTGATGCCCCAGCAGCTTGTGTACAACCACAAAACAAGCAGAGCCAGAGTGACTGACCTCTGTGAACTGAGTGGGGATGAATACAGAGAAGAATGGAGTGCCCCTGCGTTGCACCAGCCTGAGGGGGCTCCATCAGCTACTGTAGAGGCAGAGGGGCTAGACACACAGACAGGTCCAATGAGGTTCTAGAATTCATTGGAGTGCTATGACCTGTTTTCATTCTGTAGATTAATTGCACACTGTTGTTGTCTGTAAATGTGTTACACAGATTCACACCTTTTTGGTATCAGTAAAGTGGCACAAGCTACATAACTCTATTGTCTTGAGTTATTAAAACCAGCACCTGCCCTTCACCACACGCTCATGTTAGAGCACAGTACGATTATGAAACAATTTTCATGACAGCTTCATAATCCACTTTTATGATGTCTGATGCTGCTGTTTTTGTTGTGCTTAATTTTTTTGCTGTCGTTATGTTTGTTTACGCTAAGCTCTCAATGCCCCGGAACGCAAGACAAGTTTCAGAGTGTCTGACAATAACTTGAAATCTTATCTTAATAACAATCCTGCCCTACTGCAGGTCTCATCTTACAGAGTAAATCAGTGCAAGGATAGCCATGTAAGAACCATCAATTTATTGAACCAAATATAAAAGAAGCATTTTTGGTGCAAAATACAAAAAAAAAAAAACATCCAACGGCTTGCGGAGCTAAAAATTAGTTTTTCTGTCTGGTCATCAGTCCAGTGGCAGGGCAGTGGGGGTCTTCTGGCCCAGCGACTGTGCCAGCTGACCAAGAACAGCCAGAAATCCATTCTAGAGGTCCCTCTGGAGGAGTCTGGTCTGCAACGCCTCTGCCTGGAGGAAGGCCAGCTCTTGTCTTCTAAGCTCCATGTCATCGGCCTGAGCCTTCAGCAGGAGCTCCATGAAGCGGTCCCACTGCTCATGTCCCTCCCGAATTACCGCCCTGTTTGCCTTGTCCATTTCCCTCAGTGCATCAAGGAAGCAGCTGTCCCTCTTCTTTTTCCGCTTTCCTAAGTAGAAAGTAACACCCAGAACACCACAATGAATACAACAGCATATTGTAAAGTAGCAACACACATTCCAAGCCACCAATTTCGTGTCTTTTGTGGCATGTGCAATTATTATTATATACTTGAACTTGTGGGACAAAGGACAATTGACCAGGGCTGCTGGTGGTCGCAGGGCTGAAAAAGCTAGCACTGGCAGAAGCCTCTGCAGCAAGCTCTACTGGGCTTGTTTCAGCTGAAAAGCATATTGAAAAGAGGAACTTGACGTTAGGGTTCAGCTCGCATAAGATTACCATTACCATTGTGCATGACTGGTTCGCAAACTTTTGTTTGCAAACAAGACGTACGTATTGGTGGTTAGCATTAGCATATAATTACCGTTGGCTTTTGGCTAGGTAAACAATAGCGTCAAAGTATTTAACAATATTGCATGTCAAAAGCTAAACGTGGCTCCTATAGTATGGAATTTACCTTCTATTGACTGTTCATCTGTCTCTGTCTCATCACACGGCCTCGGGCAACGCCGTGGCTGAATCCTTCATCGCTGCTGTACCAGAGAAAGCCGTCTGGTGTCCTGGTAGTGCATCAAATCGCTCAAACCACTTGCTTGTTCTACTGTCCGAGCCACTGCGCTTGTTATGGTCCTTCATTTTTTTGTAATCTTGCTTCAGTTTTTTTAGCTTCTCCCTGACTTGTTTTGCGGTATGTGCAAATGCTCTGTTCGGCCAATTTTGCTGAAATCTCCTTGTCATTTCGCATCGCTGTCTCTAATTCCATCTGTATCTCTTCTTCAGCATAAATGCTGAGCAAAGTTAAGACCTAGTCATCGGTCCAGCAGTCACATGTTTTCTTCTGTATTTCCTTCTTGAAGCGACAATTCTCGATCATGGACAACAATGGAAGCACGGTGTAAGAGTAAACAATAGCGTGCGCTCCACTGCAGACTTTAAACATGGCTGGTGAACTAAAACACTATGGGTACTAGAACAATCAGAAATGTTCAGCACTGCAGGTTGTGCCCCTAAATTTCCTGGGCCATTAGAAAGTACTACCCCCTGAGCAGGGACCTTTTGGGGGGTAAATCAATCACCTGGGAACTAAATTTTTACCCTGGTTCCACCAGTCGGAACAAACAGGGTTCCTTGAAAGGTTCTTGGCTCCTGGGTAAAGTTCCTGTGGTTGATAAGGGGCTATATGTGACTAACGGGTACTCACGGCAAAGAGAGACTTTGACATGCTGTCAGTTAGTTATGACTGTTAGCGAAAACAGGGACCATTAAGATTGGAAGCAGGATAAAGTTGTGAAACGTTTGCTTTGAATGGATGTACTTATTTGCTAAACTGTGTTTTACAAAGCAAAGGCAGGGACATAAGTGAAGGTGGCATGCATGACGTTTCACATATTGTTAAGTCGTTTTAGCACATTGACCAAACTGTCGCAAAACTTTTAGATTTGTCCTTTCACAACTTTTTATTTCATAGGCTACATGTGTGCTTGTCAGGTTTTGGAAAAGTAAAACATGCTTAGAAATTAGTAGAATCAGTGTTGCAAGATCTACGATAACAAACATATTTGTACAATAATTTTGCCCTCTGTACAATGTATGATCAATAATGCCAAAAAAAGGCCAAATGTAAGATCATTTTACCATTTCTCCGAGTGGGTTAATTTTCCTATGGTAAGATATTGATACAGTGTGTAGATATGATCTATGATCTTTCGTACTGAAAGATAGCAATGAAAGGAGTGATCATGCAATAGGACGCAAGTGATTGTGTTGTGTGGAGCACACAGTTGCCGTCTTGTTCAAAGGGCAGAGCCTCTGTGCTATTGCGTTAATATGGTGCACAGGGCACAGTTTTGCCACAATGTTTTGCCATGATGCAGTTTTTGGGGCCCTTTCTCTTTTTTTTCAAATGTACTATTAAACATGATATTTTAAAATCTGCAGTACGATATTACCGTATTTTCCATCTGGCACCTCAACAATGTTTGCTGTGTCATCTTTGACCTACAAAGGACATCCTGCTTTAGTTTAGCAGCCTGTAACATCCTGCTGAAGAAACACATTGAAACACACTAAATATTTGATGGGTGCATCGTATGTGGACAATACATCACTCAGCAGAGGATGTAATCAGTAAAATTCATTGAGAGGAATAATAGGGTATACTTTAGAGTGCTGGACATGCTAAATTGCAGAGAAATTTGCCAGATTGGACTCACGACATCACAAAATCAAACAAAGCTGTCTTGCCAGGCTACAAGCTATGCGTTTCTGGCTGGAAGTCCGGTGACTGAACCAGTCAGAGTCCTTTGAGGAAGTACTGGCATGAGCTATGGGTGTGTTTTACACATGTGACACACAGAAAACAACAATGGTGGCTGATAGCGTCAGTCCATCGGAAGGGGAGAGTATTTCTCCACTGAAAGAAGAGCAAAGAATGACACTGAAGGCTTTTCTTGATGGAAAAAATATTTTCGCTCTTCTCCTGACTGACTTCAGCATGAGTTTGATTTACCAAATGGCTCCACTGATCATGGGGTTTGTTAATTCAATTGGTCAATGACAGTCCGCTGTAGACGATGACCAACAGATGGTTTATCAAATCACCTGTGAACTACCCTTTTTAAAGTGCCTGCCCTTTTCCAAACGGTTTCCAAAGAAGCCTTCCCAGATGGTTGTGTTTAACTAACCATCAGGCGCAGTCAGGTTGTTAATTCAAAGACCTGACTCATTTTGTTTATTTACTGGATTACAAGTTGATCCTACAACCAACTCTCCAGTGCAAATGTTTATTGATGGTACACTTGTTTGCTTTGCACCCAACTGGTTCATTCTGTGTGCCTGACTGGATCTCTAATCAGGACTATGTGAGCAGACAAACTTTGATTGACATTTAAAGGCCTAATATTCAGTCATTCCCTTAAAAAAAGTACAAACTCAGAAAATAATCCCTCTCAATCATTACTTGTGACTCACTGCAACTTTTAAGTCTTTTCAGATTTTAAGCTTGAGCCAATGTCTCCTTCAAGTTTGAACAAAAGATGCTTTTATAATGGGACCCTGACACACCCCTAAATGGTTGAGGAAAACGGAGAACTTTAACGTCATCAGCTTTTATGTGATTTGTTATTGATGCTTTAGCCAATTCCTGTTACTTTATACGCAACAGATCACATAATCCATGGTTGTCAGAGAATTTAATGCCTACTTTTCCATGATGTGTAATCTGCTTTTCTCAGTTCATGCTCATACTGAACTATTGTAAGACCGTGTTGAAGGCACAAATTGTTTAAAAGTTAAAACCCTTTGTGCAGGGATTAAGCAGAACTATCAAGCTAAATTTGATTCTATTACACGGGGCAAAGAGAGCTGGATGGCCCTTGGACATGAGGCTTGAGGACAAACAAAAAAAAGTCACAAAATGCAGCTTAAAGCAATGGCATGTTTTTGTGACAGTCCTCGAAAGCCTTAGTCACCCTAAGAACAATAGCTTTGGTTTGCCACTGAGAGGCTCCTGTGAAAGGCAGTGAAAGCCCCTCTGAAAGCTCTTCATTTTTATTCTCAGATCTGTACACATATAAGTAAAAAAACTCACCCCCACATGTGCACATTCCCTCACGAGCACAAAGTAATATCTTTGAACATTTTGCTGCTTCAAATCCTGGATGGTATTTCTTGCTCAGCACCTTTTCCTCACTTTCTTTTCTTTTTCCAAGGTCTGCTGTGCCTCACAGTCCTCAAAACGAATGCTGTTTTGTTCCAAGTGAAGCAGCAATATTCACACATGAAAGGTCACAACATCTTTTTTTGATACTGTAACAATGCTTTTACCCACATGTGGTGGCAACTTAACATTTCCTCTTCCTCCCTTTTTCAAAATCAAAACTTTCTTCTACACTCCGAAACTTCCTTTCTTTGAGGCTTGATAAATAATAGATATAATTACATGTTTACTGAAACAACATTTAGTGGTAAGAGAGCCAGTGCTTTGAATGGTAATTAAAATTTCCTAATAAGTGTAGAATCTTACGATAATTCTCTGCTAATGTTTTCACATTCTTTTCCTCTTTGTTGTTGTTGTTGCTGTCGCAGTTCTTTGCCTCTTCGTGTCTCACTCGCTGGATTCAAAGCCTGTCATTGCTCACGCTGACACCCTCGTATAATAATATCACCACATTCTAATTACTATGGAGTCTTACGCAAATTTGTTTGCAACTAAACGACGCTTTTCATCCAGAAAATTACTAAAATTCCTTACAGCGTTATTAGTGCTTTAGCACCACTCCCCAGGCGACGCTCCGTTCGTCTTTGCTTTATTGTTTTATCCTTTCCCACGGCTCATCCACATGCTCCCCCATCCACGACAGCTTTGGTGCATAGCTGGTGGTTTCCTAATCTTTTCTAAGAGGCACATTCCTGAAGCATGTCTGTTTCAATCATTCCAGAAAGAAGTTAACTCACACAGAGGTCTTTGTATTGTTGACAGCATTGTGTTATAATGCTGTCTTATATGAAATGATGAAAGATGAAAGGGTTTACTTTCTCTTTGAGAAATTGTTCAATAAGTGGGAATCTGAAAATGCATAAACGATGATACAATTTAGTATGCGCTTTTTGCTGTGGTCATTGTAAACACAACTATGTTTCTCAAAATAGATAAAAAGCTCTTTTGCAGTACATAAAATTGATGTTCTGGTTAGTTGGGTTGGACTAACTTTTTTAGCAAGCATTGGTCTGATTACTAATTTCAAAGTGGCTAATATTCATGTCATGGATGCATGATGCATTAACTTCTCCAAAGTTTTAACTGTACTCTTTTCGTTTAAACTCCACAGATTCTTGGCCTGATTTGTGCTTTCTGGGCATTGCTGGTATTTGTCTGGCCCAAACCATTAATCAACTCAAATTAAATGATTTAATGGAGGAGTTATTCAACTAGAAATGCTTCTCAAATGATGCATTAACACCAAAGTATGATGAGTGGATCATCAAAATGCAAATGCTCAAAACTGAGTAAGATTAAAGAAAACTCCTCTTTATTTTTTTGTTTTATTTTGCCACTGGTAGCCAGCTGCCACACAGCTAGTTCAAACCCCAAACTGGCAGAAAAATCTAGGTGTTAAAAGTGAAACCAAGGTGTTTGAAACTCTTGTTACCAACATTTAAGTACCATTAAGCATATCCAAGGCTCTTGATTAGACCATGTATGTTCTGTAAAGCTTCCACATGCATGTGAATGTGTGTGACTGAGATTTTTGTTCCTCTAAAGCATTAATCTCCACAACACCTTCCTCAATCAGTTCACAAGCCAACCCCTCAGCATGATTAATTATAACCCACAAGAGGTCATTGAGGTTTCCCAGAAAAAAAAGGAAATGCTTGTTTTTATAATTCATTCAGTGAGTAAAACAGTCACAGAATGTATCACTGTTCCAGGTTTTATGCACATTTCTGTGACTTTCTGTATATCTAAAGGTGAAATTCTTAATTGATGACTGAGCCAGGGACAATATTTTAAGTGGGGATCTAGGATCCAATTTGTGGAGTCCTGAAAACGTTTGAGAATTAATGATTTACATCACTTGTATAGATATTGGGGGTTTAAGAAAATATTGATATATATTAATATACCGAGATTGTGTTTATATATATATATATATATATATATATATATTTTTTTTTTTTTATTTATTTATTTATATATCT
>JAQLOL010000024.1:5663668-5674821 GCA_029783665.1 Naso thynnoides
CGAAACAAATGGCAGAACGTCTGCAGTGATTTACAAAGAAAACACAGTGGGATCCTCCAGACACCCACAGACCAGAGCCGCTTTGTTGATTGCTGCATTTCCTCGGAGCTTTCTCAAGGCTAAATGAACTATAGGATGAGTGAGGCTGGCAGAGAGCCCCGCCGGAACAGCTCCATCCTTTAGCGCCCTGATTGATCACATTACAGTTAATTAAATATTGGCAAATTGCTCTCTCCCAAGGTTGGGCCATTAAAGTTTACGCTCCAGCCACATTTATCACTTTCTGTGTCTCTTTTATCACTGCTGCTTGTCGCCTTTCCTGTGTGTCAAGTGAATGATGATAAACGCTCGAACTCTTCGCCTTTCTCACTTGTACATCTTTACCTCCTTATTCTTTTTTTTTTTTTGCAGTTCTTACGCTTCCCACCGGTTTTTCATTTCAATGAGGTATGACAGCTCCAATGAACAAGTGAGCTACACTGAGTCTTTCCCATATTCCGGCCTGTGTGTAACCGTCAGTATCTCAAAAGGGATCAGGCAAGAGGAAAATGACAGGGAAGAGCTGGGAGCATGAAAATGACACTATCGGGCAACAGCAGAAGTAGAGCACAATTGTTCAGCTGTCAGCTAAGGTGCTACCGTAATAAACTACAATAATGCTGATGGGCAGGGTTATGTTGCATGTCTGGCACACATATGGTATTAAGATGACTCTCATTCTCACTGACAGTAACATTCTGGGAGGTTCTTCCCCTATTTTCAGCTCTTGGTTTCTTCGAGAAATCCCTTAGGTCTTACATAAGGGTGGTGGAGGAGACAGCCTTAGCAGATAGGCATGGACACAAATTGTTGTCCACTTGGGTCTGGTTGCAGAGTGATTCATGACTAATGTATTCAGTTTACAGGCCTGAGGGGAAGTGAAGACAGCATATCACCTCTGATAAGCCACAAGGCGCTCCTTGAAAATGAGCCGTCCTTTTTATTTGGGCAGAGCTGAGAGGTAAAGCAGGTTCTTGGCAGTAAAACCAGAGCCTGTGATTAAACCCCCCAGATGAAAACCTCTGACACTTGACAAATACTTATGAAAAGCCGGCCAGAGCTATAAATGAGTCTAAATAAGGTTGCAGTGTTGTCTTGCATGATGACGCACAGAAAGAGTTTCTGGGAAACTGACTCACAGGGTGCTTGAGCAGTTAATAGTTATGCCTCTAATTTCGAAACCAACTGAGGGATGTGAAATATTCACCTGCGCCGATTAATTATCAGTTGACCATGTGAAATTCATATTAATGATTATTTATTGTTATTGGTTATTAGAGAGCTGATAATAGGAAGCCATATTACTTTTATTGAGCATCTAAACAATCTGCAGTAGGTGGTGATATGCACCTTTAAAGTTGGTTTGCAATCTTCCAATGAACTAGGGCTGGGCAATAAATTAAAAAATAACCGAATACCGACATAAAGAAACCCTTGTCGACTTAATCTTGCTCCTGTCAGTTAAGCTGGTCAATGTTTTTTCCCCAGTGTGTACGTTCATGAACTGTCCTTTAAAATAAATAAATACCATGCCGTTATTGTTCAAGTGCCTCCGCTCCAGATCATGGAAGAGACGCTGAAGAACAGCGCTAACCAAAGGATTCAAGATTCAAGATGTTTATTGTCACTCTGGTTGTACAAGTTGATTTGTATGAAATTCTTAGGCTGAGACATTCCACAACAGAAACAGTGAATAAGTATGAAGTATAATAAAAGAATAAGAAGAATGATAATAAAATAATAATTACAAGACAAAGTGTGTAGCAGAATGAATAAATGAAGTAGTAATGGATAAAGGACTTCTGTGGAAACATCATCATGTATAAATACATATGTTTAAATACATATGTATGTACATAGAACAAAATATGAATGCAGAATGTAAGATCAAAGTACAAACAACAAGAGGAATGACTTTCATGCCAACGGGATATATGTAAAACTATACAACATCAGAAATGTATGAAGCAATGAGTATAAAACAGTAATACAAGCAAAACACATACAAAAGTGTGTCTATGTGTCTGTATGTGTGCTATTTATTTAGAAGTCTACAGCCTGAGGAAAGAAGCTGTTCCTCAGTCTGCTGGTGGAGGATTTGATGGCACTGTATCTCATATTTGCAGCAGGAAGAACTGGTTGTTGTAAGGGTGGGTGGGGTCTTGGATGACCCTCAGCGACTTCCTGAGGTACTGCTGCTCATACAGCTCCTGCAGGCTGGGCAGCTCACATCTGGTGATGTACTGCGCTGTGCGAACCACTCTTCTCAGCTCTTTGCAGTCCCTGTTGTTACAGCCGCCATACCAGTTGATGATGTTGCCTGTAAGCAGGCTCCCTAAGGTGCCCCAGAAGAAGTCCCTGAGGATTTGAGGTCTTAGGCCAAATTTCTTCTGATGCCTGAGGCCACACAGACGCTATTGTGTTTTTTTGATAACAGCAATGATATGGCTAGTCTATGTCAGGTCCTCATGGATGTTAACACCCAGATATTTAAAATTGTCCACCCTCTTGACTACAGTGGCGTCTGTGATTATTGGGAGTGTGTGGCCTTCTTCTCCTGTAGTCAGCAATGAGCTCTTTAGTCTTGGAGACATACAGGGAGAGCTGGTTACGATGGCATCACAGCTCCAGGACTTTCACCTCCTTCCTACAGGCCAGCTCCACACCATGCAACCACAACCAGTACTAATACAACCACGGCTGGTTGATCTATTTAAAGAATTAAACGAGGTTGTTCTTGGCTCCTCTTTCATCATAACTTAAGCATTAAACTAAATGACCCAGTAAACTGAATTTGAAAAGTGACTTTGTTACTTAGACGGAGGTTGTTATGAGTTACATTGTGATATGTTCAAGTGCTGTCAGTAAAAATGAGGAATGGGCGAAGGGAACATCATCATGATGTGTTCAGTGTAATTTTTAAAAGTTTAGTTATTTATGACTCATAAGAAAAAATACACCAGCAGGTTCAGAAATGTAAAAAAAGCATACACAATAAGAAAAAATGTTAATCGTAATTGAGGTGAAACTTTGAAATAATAGTGATATTGATTTGGAGTCATATTGCCCAGCCCTACAATAAACAGAAGGGATGAAGTAGAAGATTAAACTTAGCATGCTGTGGTCATGCTCATGACATCAAACTGCTGCACCTATGAGAGCAATGCAGTGGAGAATTGAGAGCCAAACGTCCGTGAAATGTTTTTTTCACAATTTCAAAGGAAAACAACATGATTGTAATATGAAACATGTTCTGCAAGGTTATGAAAGAAGGGACAAGTAGTGATGCTAGTGGGATATCGTCAGGTCTATATGTGGAAAATTTAAATATCCATCTTTGCTCACTCTTTCTTTTCTACAGGTGTACAAAAACTGCAGGTTATGAACTCTCCTTTTATATACAAAATGAGAAATAATAGGTTATCGAATCAGTATCGGCCATGACGAGCAGGTACTTATTGCATATTTTATTGGTTGAAAAAAAAAAATCATTATTGTGCATCCCTAAACTAAACATTTATCTGCAGGCTTGTCAGTGAAATAATTTGAGTTGAGGAAGGGAAAACTCAACGAGAGTTTGTCTGAAGAAGGAGTACATTTTAATTATTCTCTCATAAATGTTTGCTTAAAATTTTGGTTTGCTAAATATAATATACACTAAGTACAAGTGTATTGGCAGACAGAAAGTATGTCTTCACACAATATCACGAAGCATTTACGTAAAAAGAGCACATTCTGGTTCAAATTCTCCGATGCTTTTGCCAAAGGCTGAGGTTTCAGTATACTGAAAATAAACCAGATCATACAATGTGTGTGTTGTTTACTACATCTCAGGGTAAAAGTGTTCATACCTGTTTGGAAATGCCACATCTGAAAAAACAGCAGTCAATACACAATGAATGCAAACTTCAGACAAACAAACAAAAAAAAACTTACACGGGGCATTTGGCCAAAGTTGAACCTCCTGCTTTACCTCCACTTTCCACCTCTTCCTCACCTTATCTTTCATATGTTAATGCATGATGCTCTGGCACAAATTCAGAAACCATTTCCAATAAAACTAAAGTAGCTCTACATCACTCAAGTGCCATGTCAGGCTTTTTACCGCTGCCACTTTGAGCCAAGATATCACTGAGTGTAATCACAGAGGACCTGACCTAGCTGTGCTAACATTAGTGGATGCTGTAGCCTTTTAGTGACAGTCGGGAGTGACAACCAGGTTAATAAGTCACATGTTTCTATAGTGGCCAGCAAGCTGGCTCCTTGCCACATACATACAGATGTTGCTGTACAACAAAGACAAGGCAGATTACTCAGCAGTTCTTCAATAAAGGCTGCCTGTACTGTAAGACATTGAAAAGTGTAGATATTTTTTATGCTGCCAACCACAGATTTGGGATGTCAGCGTCCACTGGAGAAACAGAAACGTTTGCCTCTACAAAATATGTCTCTCTCTTTGAGATACCAATCCAAAAACTTAAATTTTACTCACATTTTAGAAGCTTCTTCAATAAACACTTATTAGCAGCCATGCTTAATGGATCTAAATTATAATAAGTGTAAAAAAGTAAAGAACTACATTATATAACAACAAAACCAATCCACAAAATCTAACAGTTCTGCTAAAGTTCTTGGCTGTCGGACATACAGACAAACAAGCACACTGATATTCAACAATTCTGCGAAACTACTCTTTGTTTGCACAAATCTACTTCCATGGCACAATTGTCTAAATATAGTTAGGGCAGAGAGTGTTGAACTGGAGCCCAAGAAGTGGACAACAACGGGCCATTGCAAGAGTTGTAGACTGCAACAAATACATGTTTTTAGAAAAAAAGTCACACTAACATTTTGTTAAAAAAAAGGCGTTTATTTGTATATAAAGGCAAACCCATTTCTGTCATGCTTTTGTTTGTTTTTTAAAAATTAAATTTATAATCAATCTATAACAAAATTATGCATTTTTTCTACATAAACTGTAAAACTACTAAATAAACTAAAATTTCATATTTTCTTTGATGTTTTTGTCAATAATGATTGCTGGGTTTATGTATGTTGAGTTTGACTCATTTCAAGTCTATTTAATGTCGTAAGGGGTTACCATATAATATTTCGCTGCTGTTTTGGTCCAAAATCTGTCAAGACTGATAAGCTGAATAAGCTGTGCTGTCTTTCAAACATAAGTGAGGAGTAAGACAATGAGAGAGAGAGAAGAGAACAGAAGGAGAAGGAAATAAAAAATCCCTAAATTAGAATTCCTTATTCATTATCAACAGTCTCTAGTCCACAGACGATTCCCCAGCAAACAACAGTTTGGCTGCCCTCAGTGGTGTTTCTACAGCTATGCAGCAGGGAACATAAGAGCGAATCATCGTAGTACGCACAGGGTTCCATTGAAGTTAAATGCACGAGCTGAAACGTGGTTGATTAGAGAGAGATTGTAATTATGGCAAATTAACAAAAGTACCTAAAGTAAGAGACCAAAACACATGGTTATAGTCCTTAAAAACCTTCCCTGGCCTTAAAAACATCAACTGGCTGATTATTCCTCTCTCTGTTAAGGTCCCAGATGAGCTTCCTCTGGCTCCATAACAAGAGCATATAACAGGCTATTTATTACTGCTCTCCACACACGTTTTTACACAAAGTCTGACTACATGTTTGGATTTCTTTTTGATCTGACTCAACTGTGTGAAACAGAAGGTATTGATCTGCAGAGGTACTGCAACAGACTTCATGATGAACTGAGCATGTACGAATCTCAGGACATAAACGCACAGGTTCTGTTCCAATAGATGATCACACACAGAGACATTCAGTCAAAACCAGTGGACAAAAATATCCCAACTGTGAGGCTGCGGTCAGAAGCTTTCTCTGTATCCTGGTGACTGTGGCATTGACTGGTGCAGATTTCCAGTGTCAATCAAGAACAATTTGTATACGTGCCTCAGGACAGACTGTGTAGACTTGCTATTCTTTCCACTGAAAAGATGGAATCCAATGCAATAAAACAACTCTTACTGCTTAGTCTGCTGCCAAGATAGCAACAAAAGTGACTTCAGTGTAATTAATTGAGTACGACCGAATTAAGTTATAAACATGACAGGATTTCTCAGCTGTGCAAACATGACTGTCACCAAACTTGCTCTTATTTTTGGCTTTAGGTAAAATATGTTGGGAGTATACTGTTTAAAAGTTGTGCATATGTAGCAGGTTAAATAAAAGAACTGCTTAAAGCTGGGGTAGGCAGTTTATTTTTAAACTGCCTGCATTTTTGTAATCAGGCAAAAATTCCATAATAACCTTTCAGCATTTTGTAATTCAGGTGGTCTGAAAGAACACTAGACTTCTGAACCTGTCCTTGGCTCTGTATTCAGGCTTTACAAAATGAAGACTATGACAGGCACTTCGCGGCCAATAATGAGTCATTTCAGAGAGTATGTATGCGCTTCATAGTAGCAGATGACGTCACTAGGAGCTTATTGGCTGTTGAAATAAGTGACATGCCTTAACTACTAAGGGGCAGTTTACACAGCACAAGTTTTTGCATCAAACAAAACATTTTTGTCGTAGGTCGGCTTTCCTTTTACATGACAACAACCTGCTGGCGCCCCTGAAACCTTAAACGTTTGAAACCAGGTTCCAGAGTGAAATCTTTTGAAATCACAACCTTCTTTCCGGCTGCGTAGACTGGCAAATGTAATGCCTGTGATTGCGGTGATGATGCTAATGCTAATGCTAGTGCAAGTCAATGCATTCCATTCCAGCCACTACCAAACTCTGATTAAAAACTCCACAGTGCACCGCACGCAGGTCGAGTATGACGACAGTCAACTGAGGCAAATTCAAGTGTTCTCAGAATAATTTTAGGAGTCAAACTAGAGGTGAATTTCTTTAATTTGTGGCTTCTTAGAGCTTAGCCGTAACAGGAAGGTAACAACTCCAGTAGACCCAATGGTATTGTCATTACATACTTGCACCACCGACTACTGGCCTGGCATGCATATTACAGTGCTTTCGGTTGTTCCTGTAAACACGGAAATGATTTGAAGACGCAAAGGAAAGACCTTTCCGTTTCTGGTTGGGCTGCTCTAGTCAAAACATGGCCGGCTTGAGTGAAGCTGAGATGGACCACCGCTGCAACATTCCCTACAGCCATTTTGTTTCATCAAGAGTTTTTTGGTGTAAACTGGCCTTAAAAGAGAGCGGCAAAAAACAAAATAAAACATGAGCTAGAGCACGAACAAGGAGGGTAGGGTGCAGCAGAGTTGCTTCCTTAGGAGTCTCATGCTACAGCTACTTTGATTTCCAGAGGTTGCCTACCTCAGCTTCGAGTTGTTTATATGCTGTTTGATGCACTTCATGCTGTTCAAGGTTAGAAAACTAGATTTCCGATACACCGTTCTAAAAAGCCAAAATAAATAGATTTCACTCTTATAGCTTAGCCTTGCTTTTGCAGTGCTGATCCTTTACCTCAGTAAGGTTTACCAGCAAATATTTGACACTCAACTTTCCCACTTGTGCCTCCATTTAGTTTTTGGAATTTGAAGCCTGAAGAAAAAACACTGGATGTCAAGAGGACAAAAAGTCAGCTTTCTGTGTGGCTGACAAAATGATTGGCATGTGAATGAACAGTAAAGCGGAAACATCTGTGTCTCAGAAGGGAACTGTTGTGTGGTCCTTTCACCTTGTACTCTACTTCACCTTTGATGCAGAATACATATGAGTCATACTGGACATAAATAACTTCTAATGTGGAGGAGACTTTCATTTGCTACTGAATCAGTTTGCTCCAAAAATTATAATGCATGCTGTTCAAAGAGTAGGAGCAATATTACATCTCATGCATTTTATATGCAGCAAAGTATTTTTCTCCCACATCCAGTAACACCATCTGCTTTTGCAACCGGCATCATCATCCTCGTCATTACACAAAATGGCACACAGTGAAATCTACTGAGGTAATTTTACATGTCATTTAATGCACTGAGGTCGGCCGCATAAGAACACTTAAAACAGTAAGACACGATGCAGGTAGAGAGTTGTTGAAATGTGATTTAAATGCCTGCGGCTGGGCTCTGATATGCACATATAAAGGTGAGAAGCCAGGGCAAGCTGCTGACAAAGCAAAGAGAGACAGACAGGAAGAAAAAGACAGACTAAACGCTCTAATGTGGCCTGTATATTCAGCCTGCAGTCATTCCTTGTAAGGCCTTGCTTTTGTCTTTCACCTGACTTATACCTTTACTTGTGCTGTACCTCCTGTTGCTTGTGCCTCCATGACATAAGGCCAAAGCCATTTACATGCCCCAGGCAAAGATGGGAGAACAGTGAGACAAATAAAAATGGCAGGACTTCGCAGCGTAAGGCTGACAAAAAAAAAACCAAACACCTCTATTCTTGGTAAACAGAGCATTTTACAATTACAATCCACACCCATGTGGTCAGTTTATCCAGAAGATAAAATCTTTATATCTGCTAAATTGTGAACTTTTTAACACAGTGAAAGCATGTCAGCCACTTGAAACAAGGGTGGACAAATATGTAGACACAGAAAGCTTTTTAGAGGAAATGCAGCACCTTAAAGGACCATGCCAGTCTATTTTTGATTTCACACCACTTGGAGAGATTGCCCCCATCTTAAGATAAGATAGGATATGCCTTTATTTATCCCCCATGGAGAAAATTCAAGTTGACACAGCAGCATAACAAGAGCAAAAGCACAACCAAGGGAAAAGGAGTAAGATAAACATAAAATCAGAGTAACATCAAAATAAAATTAAATGTAAAATACAATACAATAAAATATCAAATACTAAAATACTGTACAAGATAGATTATATAAATGGGCATGAATGTGCAGCACCTAAATGTGCTAACAAGTTAGCAACCAACAGCCAGCAGCCAATGTCCTGCCCAGGTCTGGAACACACACTGGGCCACAGTGTCGCAGAAGATCTTGTGATGTAAAGACCACAAGTTTTATACAGGCTGTATTTATGTACATGAGCAGAGACTGTCATTAGCTATGGGCAATGTATAAGAGTCTTACTAGGTGCTGGGTGTTGTGCTGTCTGATGGCTGATGGTATGAAGGAGTCCTCCAAGCATTTTGAGGCATGTGGCTGGATGAGTCTGTAGCTGAACAGGCTCCTGAGTTGCCTCAGCTCAGCAAGAAGAGGATCAGAGGGATTGTTCATGATCGCTATTAGTTTTCCTCTCATCCTTTTCTCTGTCACCACCTCCACACCATCTAGTTCCATCTCCACCACAGCTCCAATTCAGAGGAGAGGAGGTGAAGACAGGGGTGGGGCAGGAGGAGGAGGGCGGTGGGGGGAGGGGGGCTGGGCTGTGGCACTGTATGCCTCCTTTATGTTGGCACAAAAATAAGTCTAAAGTTTTATCTCCTCTGGTGTTGCAGGTCACACACTGGGTATAATTGGTAAGTGTCTTTGAGATATTCACATCAAAATCTCTGTTTATTATAAGGAGAGCGTTTGGGTGCCATGTTTGTATGCCATGGACGGTGTAGTGAGTGATGTCACAGGCCGGCAACGCCACTGACGACAGCAGAATGTAAACAATGGCAACAATAGCAGTTGAAAACTCCCTAGGCAGATAGTATGGTCTTAGCCTGACAGCTAACAGAGCAACATCAGACATTCAGAAAAGCCACTGAGGTGAAAGTTATTGCGCCTGGAAAAATAGCTCCTTACAAATGCTGCCCTCCCAGCTTGTATATTAGCATGAAGAAGGATTTTGACAGAGACATTCTTTTAAAAAAACGGGATACATTTTCAGGTTCTTTCTATAAGGTCTATTGAGTATGGACTAAATGTAAACAAACATGATATCTCATAGATAAAGCTTTTTGGGGGAAAATGTGTGGGGTTTTGTAACCGATGTGGCAAATGTTGACAACAGACAATGACATGTAGTAACACTGGTACGGTCCTTACATCAAAACAGGGTTTAAATTGTTAGAAAACAAAGGTAAGTGTTGCAAATAAAGGAAGACATACAAGTTGGGGAATGAGAACACAGTATATGTACAATAATACAGCGTGTAAGCTAATGAAAAAAGCTCTTTTTCCTCCCTCTCAACACTAACACCTCCGAGGTGTACAAGGAGTAGATCACCACTATCTCTTTCCAAGTTGTGCCCCCATTTTATGCTCCAGCGGATGACAATAATTTAAGCCTCCCGATATGCAAATGCCCTTAATTGGACTGTCACAAGTTCCCAGGCATCGTCAACTTTACAAAATGACTGAGGCTGGGAGCAGATTGGATTTTGGTGACCAATCTTGTACACTTAATTTTCAGTAATTTTGCAAGCGTCTCACCGAAAGGTCCTGTGACACGCCACTTACAAGACTATCTATATCAGCTGGGAGAGGTAAAAAAAAAAAAAAAAGAAGGCAACTCTGTCATGTCATTTTCATTCCCTCCCACATCTCTCGTTCTCGCTCCATACCCAATTACTCCCATCTCAGTCAGTCCTTTCAATACGCGTGCTACTCATCTTGTTTGTACCTTTTAAAACCTGGATGACTATAAGGTTGGAGCCAGCAATTTTCCCCCCTGGAGGCTCCTGTTGTTCCCATTCTGTCAGATAACTGTATTTTGTCCTCCATTCAACATTCTACCTTGTTTAGAAGAACATGTTTACACTACCTGGCGCAAATCAAATAGCTTTATTTTTTAAGGATTGGAAATGCACAAACGCAGGTATTGGAAGTCAGCAGCTAACGCTGGAGAGCAGCTAAATTTATGTGGATTAAAACTCACGATACATTAATATTTCAGTTGCAGTGGTCGTGTTTTCTGTGAACACACCTTGTTGAACTGTGCAGGTGTATAGCCAGAAGCATCTTGCTATGTATGTGTGTAGACTCAAGACCAGTTACTGTAGATGGGGACAGCTGGTGTAATTAGAGACAAAACTCATGTCTCTAACTCGAAAAAAGAGGATTTTTTTGGTCAATGGTTTATGTATAGAAAAGATAATAGAACAGATAATGAACTTAAGTTTGTGGATTTTCCTGAAAAGTGACCTTAGTATCTAAATTATGGCCTGATTGATATGGGATTTTTCAGGCTGATGCCTATACC
>JAQLOL010000024.1:5692123-5702702 GCA_029783665.1 Naso thynnoides
CAAAACTAAACACGGTTAATCCTCTAATCAATATGAAGGGAACATGACACCCCGAAGGGCCAAATCTGTCTGCATCATATTGCTCTGCTGGCAGGGGCAAAAGGAAGGACTTCTGAGAGTCTTTGCCAGAAGTCTTTGAATTTTTGCGTGCTGACATACCGACAAGAGGCCTAGATTTGTCCTATTGACATTTTGACAGAGCTGTGCGATGCTCATTTCTGATGAGCATTCAGGCTTCAGACAGCCTCTATTAGGAGGTGTGCTTAAAAATGATCAGCACACGCACAAAAAAGACCTGAGCTGCACTTCAAGCGACCCCAATTTTTGGAAGCAGACGCCAATGTTGGCAACAAAAAGCACTCAGTAAATAGCTTGCAATAACCTTTTCTTTGTGAATGAGGGGAGGTCAATTCACTGGCATCTTTTGAAACCTTGTGGCTTTTTGGCTGCACATGGCTAGATTCAAGAGCTTTTAACATTAAAGGATGTAGCAGGAATCAAACACACTATGTTAGGTACATGTGTGAACTAGTGGGGACACCTGAAAAAAGACTGTTGTTTGCTTATTTAGATCTGGGTTGGGATTCAAATTTCATGAGCTTTCACCACTGTGCCACACAGGGGAAGGGAGGTCTGTTACTTGGCTTCCAACAGATGAAACAAAATCCCTTTACCTTACGCAATATTGCCCCAAAAGCCTGTAATATTTACCATAATTTATTAATTTCTCTTAATGAAAAGCAACTTGTTCCCCCCATTTCTGCCACCAGCTGCTCAATATTATCCATCTTTGGTTTATATTACATGCAGCAACTAAATTAATAAAATGTATTGCTTATATCTTTTAATAATAAAGCACTACCTTATAATTTTTGCTTTTCACAAGCAAGTGGAGTTAAAGGCCTCTGAATCATTTCCATTCTTCAAGTCAGTTTAATTACAGAGGTTGAAGGACACTGTTATCAAACCTGTACAGGCTAATATAATCAGGTTGTGTGACAGCTGAGAAAGGTGAGCGCCGGAGCTCACCTGCCCTTTACTGCTGGCTACTGGTCAGCGCGACTATCTCCCTGTGCCATTTCACTGCCAATTAAGCCCAGAGTTGTGTATTTGACTCAACGCCCTGAGCATGGCAGAGGGGCTATAATGGCTGATTAATTTCTGACCAGGCAACGGTGTGCCACCGTAACAGTGCTGGCGGGTGCCACCCCTTAATGGGTGGGTGCTGCAATCTGAAGAGACCCCAGGGGGACAGGGGAGGAAGAGAAACAGTTGTAATTAAAAGGATCTCTGTAGGAAATTAAACCCTGATTGATAAGGTCAACAAAAAGGGGCTGTGATGAATACATCAGCATAATGAAAAGTAAACGTAGCAGAGACAGTTGGCCATTACTGCGACCAACAGGCAATTACAGTGACACAGTAAGCTGGGAGCGCATGAAAGCTCAGAGAGGCTCAGAGACGAACATCAACGGGTCACCACGAATTATCAAGGAAACATTCCTGCAGAAGTCGAGGGACGTGCTCTCATTTTTATTTCTCCTCAACCACTCTGTCGTTGCAGTGATCCATGTCTTCTTTGAACCTCGGAGATCTTTGCAAACTTTAATCCTCTTTGCACTCGGCGCACTGACTTCGTGCTTCACAAAGCAACTGACAGGAACCATCTGCAGGGAGAGGACTTTATTAAATATAAAGGCTTCTAAGCAGATTCCTTGTCTAGATGCACTGAGTCCTTAAGTTCCCAACATTGATTTTGACTTGAGATCTAAAGGGTAACACATGTAGACTGCGAGCCAAAATTGACATCAGCAGAGGCGGAGATGTACTGACTTTAGCCTCAGTGAATTGTGCAGTTCTCACAATGAAACTCACTCTATAGTCAGAATTTTCATGCCTGCTAAATCTTATTACTTAAATATCCCAATTTTTAATACTTTCCTTTCTTAAACATAAAAATTTTCAAGTTCAGTCCAAAATAACTGTCATGCCATCATCACTGCAGTTTATTATATTATGTTGCATAAAAGATAAAATGACCAGAAATTAAAAAAATATCAGTAACACTTTCTATGGAGCCTGTCTCTATGATGCATTATAATACATTATGAACATACATAACACATTAAAACACATTATGATCACACTCAGAATGCGTTGTAGGTGTTTAGGGTTATAGGGTTAACCCTAACCTTGCTTATAACTATGATTATACAGCACTATAAGCACACTGTAACACATCTTAAGTATCTCCATAATGCATTATAGATGCATGCTTTAAGTGAAGTGTTATCAAAATATCAAAAGATTAATATGCTGAATAAAATGACAACTGATGAAACTGTCTGAAATGAGCAGATGCATAGTGAAAGCATGTTTAAGTTATTTGATTTGAACTGGAGAATAATGAAGGAGAAAAATGGTGGAACTTTAAAAGAATTTCACTTGGGCAGGGCCTAAAAAACACAGATGAGAATCTTATTTTCCATTGCTCTGATGTTTGCAATGTTAAACACAACCAAAGCGAAGATCAAACTACAACAGCTGCCAAACTCCACAAATAAATATGAGAGGAGCTTTTTGTGCTCGAGTAGAATATAAGAGGGTACATTATTCAGTCAGAGCATATTGCAAAATAAACTGTGTTCCTGCCAGAACACCCGGGTGACGCTGAGCCGCCTCCCCTCTGCTGTCCCTCTCAGACACCCCGACCTCTGCTGTGCTCTGTGCGGACCTCCTTTAACTGTCTCCTCATCTCAAAACAGCCTGTGTGGAGGACAAGCCATGGAAACTATGAACGCAACCCTTTCACGACCTCGTGTCTTCCGGCATGTAATTGAAAATCATGACTTGGCCTGAAAATAATTCACCTGTTGCTCCCTGGTGGGCCTTCAGTGGCCGTTATGTTATGGATTTGGTTTCTTGAGATTATGAGCTATTCGTGGTTGTGGTCAGGGTGAGATAAAGAAGGATCGCACTGCGCATTTTCCAGGGTTTTTTGAGAGTGAAGTAACCTAAAAGTTCAGACGCTGCCCTGCATTGCCCTTAGGTGTGTGTGTGCTTGTGTGTGTTAGTGTGTAGGTGTAAAGAAGTATGTAAAACTGCGTGTTGTGCTGCTTGAGTAGTACACATCAGCTTGGGCTCTCTGAACATGATCAGTGTCTGGTGCCTGGTGTTTGTGTGTGTGGGAACATTTGGGAGAGCAGTGTGTGTGCATGTGTGTTAGTGTGACTGGGGGAGTTGTTCAGAGGAGTGTTGCAGCAGGACCCTTCAACCTCTGAGCCTGACAAATCCAAAGCAGACATCGCCCTTAAAAGCCACCCAGTGAGCTCTCTGACCACCAAAACAAAGTCAAGCTCAGACATTTGCACGAAAGCAGATAAATTCATAAAGGTGCTTTTAAAGCTCTGCATGACACATTGAAAGAAGACACGGAGATGAAAGTTCAAGACGGGTATGCCACACACAACAGAGCATTTCATTTGCACCTCACAGAACAATGTCAGTGCTGCATTGACATTTCTCTCCCTGCAATCCCTCAACATTGTCCCTGCAACAAAATGATAGCGCCCAGACAAAGGTCAGGCTTTTATCATGAGCTTTTTTGTTTTTCATCCACCTTGGCTGAAGAGCCAGACTCCGCTCTGGAGTTAGAATACACGAGCAGAGAGACACCAGTGAAAGAGAGGAGAATGGGAAAAAAGCACAATACAAATGTTCTGAGTTTCCCTCTGTGCCGTAAGTGACTGTGTGGCGGTGTTCGCTGAATATGTTGCTCTACTTTCAGATGGGGACTTATTAACCTGCAGAGATAGGGAAAAGGCTGACTGCACAGTCATTCTGCTGCTCCGCCATCCCCCACTGCCCCCGGGGAAGAGCGTGAAAAACAAACAGAGGGAGAGATGTAGGAGAGCTGTGCATTAAGGTACACAGAGTTAAAAAAGACAGAGAGAGAGAGAGAAAAACCCTGAAAGCATTCATCCAGATGACCAAGAGTGGATGTACAGAAGCTGAAAATGCACTTTTAGTGCTATTACCCCCAGCTATCATGACCCCTCTTTATCAAATGGCTTCACAGGCACAATTGTTCCCTCTGTGCGTCATTTGAGAGCCATTATCAGAGCCATTGTCGTATGTGCAATTTGAGATATGGCATTTACCGCTTCCTGTTTTTCTAACACACACACACATGCACCCAGAGCATGTCGAGAGATACACCTACGCAACAAAAATGGACGTTCTGTGCCAAACATTCAGAAAAAACTATTAAGGATGCATGTACATACATATGCTATTGCTACATATGCATATGCTACAACATGTCCCAACTCTTCTCAAGACAAAATTATTAAAGACCATTAAAAATGTAACCAATGCTCCCCTGCTTGGCACTCAGCATAAAAATTGGAATATTAAGTCCCTGTGACAAACTTGCGTTGACCAGGGGGTGTACTTGTACACCAAGTGGCCTCATGATCACAAAAAAGTTTGGCCCCTGGCCCACAAGCTTCTCTCTCAAAAGGCTTATTTACTGTACTTACTTACATTAATTTCTATTTACTATTATTGTTAAAACAGTGTTGTTTGGAGAGATGTAATTGTATCTAATCAAGAGTAACATCACTTTCATTTGACACAGTCACCAAGAGCAGAACAAAATGATAACGAAGTTGAGAATGCTAGGTAATGTCTATGTAAGGTAAATTGCCCCAACCTGAACAGCCACTGTATGTCATTTTCATTCCCAAATTTTGAGCTAAAAATAGA
The DNA here is from genome assembly GCA_029783665.1 of Naso thynnoides. Taxonomy (NCBI): domain Eukaryota; kingdom Metazoa; phylum Chordata; class Actinopteri; order Acanthuriformes; family Acanthuridae; genus Naso; species Naso thynnoides. The sequence goes on from JAQLOL010000024.1 coordinate 5,696,891, forward strand.
TTTTGGCTTTGGCCTTCCTCTAGAGGGATGATATCCTCACTGATAACCTGTTTATCTCGGCTTTATAAGCAGATTTGTAGCTTTCCAACCGAGAAAAACACTCATCAGTGAGTACATCATATGTTCAAGTGGCCCATTTCCAGTGTCGAAGCCTAAATCCTCACAGGATTTAATCAGCGCTTCCTGTGACATCATCATCTGAGGCTCCAGACGCTTGTTTGATCAATGAGGCGGCACTTTATGAAACCATGTGTCCTGCTCAGAAACATTTCCTTGGACAATGATGTGAGTGCCTGATGCAAAAATTTCAGTCAATATGCCGTTTATTACTGCAAAGTGTATGTTTATTTGGATGGATTCGAAGTAGAAGTCTGATATCATGAGAGAAAAAACTATGTATAATGCTGGTTAGTAGTTTCAACTATTGAACTACTGTAGTTGTCATTTCATTTCAGAAGTAACAGTTGTGGTTAAGCTGTATTGGTTAGGCATCATTCTGATGTCCTGAAGTCTAAAACTTTTCAACTCTGAGTACGAGGTGCGCACACGCGTCCTGCAGTGTCTGTAACTTAGCAGGGTGTGAGACATCAGTGTGAAACTGAGTCTATATCCACATTGCTGCGTTTGAGTCTTGTATCCTCACTAACCTGGTGTCTTAGCGTCTCAAAGACAGAGCAGTTTAGAGACGATCGAGTCCCTGTTTTATTCTGAGGACTCTGTTTTGGTGTTTCACTGTGGACAGGGCACATTTGGACCAAGGATTTGGAGCCACGACCAAAGACATTGCCACATTTAGTGATCTTTTGTCGGAGATGGTCCAAAATTGCTCAGTGTATACAGGGCTAAAGAGATCTATCTGGCAAAGTGATTGTTAGGTGAGTTAACCATCCAACTAACAATACTCTTTTGAAAACCAGTTGCATCTGTTTGTTTATTTCATCAGTTTTTTCTCCCCTTTCATACACTCCAGGTTAGGACTAGTGTTAAGTAAAGACTAGTCCCTGTTTTCTGTCACATTGTCATGCATTTTAAGTTTTTCCATCAAGCCAGGCCTGAGTTGCAGACTTATTAAAAGGGCTCAAAAAGTCCACAAGGGAGCCCTCGAACACTTGTGTGATTTCACCTTGAGACGGCCCTGGGTCGTCATACTCTTCCACCCATAGCATGCACAATTTGCACATTTTCAAACATAGTACAAAGAGAAAACTAATGGTGTAGCAAATCCTGAATATAAATGGGCCAAAGTTAAACACTGATTCAAACCACTTCTACTCTCTCTTGCTGCTTAGTCACAGTCTCTTATGTGCAGATGGCCTGAAGTGAGAGCTGCGTGTGGTAGTGAACAAGGAGTCAGCGTAACAGACGAGTTCTCAGGTCTGTTTGATCCCCGCAGGATTTCGCTAGGGCTGGTTTATGTGACGCCTCAGGCCAGCTGTGAAACAGCGGTTTGGAAAAAACACTGAGCAAATAGAAGAATCCGTAGTGTAATCCTTTTTGAATGGCTGGGCTTTTGAAGTGAAGGCCACCGTCTTATGGAACACAAGGTTCACTATGCACAGTAATCTGGTTAAAAAAAAAATGTGTGTGCCCCACCATACAGATGCACACTTCACATGTGACCTTGGGATCAATTTGTCCTCATATCTGTTAGATTAAGTCGACTTTATCCATCTTTTTTCCCTCTCTCCATTGATCTTTCTGTTTGCTTCTCATCCAATCTCATCTCTAAATCTTTTCATCACTCATATACATCCAGGCAGAAATACTACTTTTATCTGGTCACTCACTCTTTTCATCTTAAACGCCTGTATAAAATGGACACGTGCTCTTTCTCTCCCACACACACACACACTTATTTCGCCACAGCACTTAGTCCCCAGTGCTCCTCAGAGTGTGTTCGTTATTCCTCATGGCAGTCCATTCCATTTTGCCTCTCTCTATCTTTCTCATATCACTCTAAAAATCGAAGACAAGTGGGCTTGGAGGTGTGATGAGAGGAAGAGAGTATCCCTACTGGGATCCAACACACACACACACACACACACACACACAATTTGTCCAGCTCATCTTATCCTGGAGGAAAGAAAAGAGAGAGCCTGCAAACAACAACTTCCCCTGATGCCACGTTTCCCGAAATGGAAAATCCGAAGAAGTGCAGAGAAACTGAGGAAGTGAGGATGACCTTGAGGTTATAGGAGAACATCACTCTGGTGTAATGATGGTGGAGTGTGTGGGACACAACGAAACACACCTTTGTGTTACTCAGAGGTGACAGTTTTCCATCATTTGTTGTATTTGAAAGGACTCAAACCTTACTGAACCAGCTCAGTGTGGAGGACCATCTGTAATGTATTTATCTGAGGAAGTTACCTTTTTTTTTTTAAAGATAAGTTTTTATTCCTGTCTGAAACGTTTTGCACATTAAGATTAATTGATGGAAATTATGCTATCCTTTTACTTTCAATAATATGGGAATTTTTATAGCAAACTGATGATGAAAACTATATATTTTTGTGGCAGCTGAATCGGTTTATGAGAACATTTTCATACTTAAAGTTCACAATGTCAGTATTAACACCTGCTGCCTGTTGCACCAACTTGAAATTAGTTTGATTGCATTGAAAGTTTGAGCATAAAGTCAACAACAGGTCACTGAAACCAGATGACTTTGAGCTAATCTATGAGTTCATTCTCAAAACATTAAGAGACAACAACAGAAAAAGGGCAAGTATTGTCAACCAAGTAGCATCATGTCCTGTCTTAAATGAATGCAGTTTGAAGCCACTATGCATCATCTGAAGATTAATACATCATAAGTCATCATAAATCATAACTTTACATTGTACGACACTGGGTGGCTGTAGCAAGAGGCAGAGCAGGTCACCCACCTTTTGAAAGGTGTAAATTACTTATCATGTAGCACAACAAAATGAAAGTTTGTACTCCATCTTATGATACTAGAATATGGTAAAGAATACGGTAAAAAATAAGTAAATAAATATATATATAAAGCAAAGCTTTCAGTCATTCGTGTATAGAATAAATCAGTGGTCTTTAATAAAAATTGAAAGAGGTCCAGTTGCCAAAATTTCTGTACAGCAAGGTTCTGAAACTCACAATGTCTAACTGCACATTTCCTTATCATTTTAACATTTCTTTGATTAATTTTTATTTGGAATTTCCTTATCATTAACAGTATTTCCATTCACTGGTAAATGTTTTGCATATTCAATCAACACTCCTTACTTTGAGAAAGCCATGTCTTCTCATTTCTACATCACTCTCAGGTAAACAATCAATTTGATTGGCTCATCTGAGTGACACTATTACGTATGGTAAACTATTTTCGTATAATTGGATCAGCTGCACCTGCAGTATCTGTAGCTGACTGTCAGGTGAACAAAAACAATGCTCCCTGAAGATTATTACATTTTCTTAGTCACTTAATCATGAGTTTGGACAGAACTGTCACTTGGTCTGTACCTGGACCTCAGTCACCCCCTTGGTGATGCCTGGTAAAAAAGTTATACATTTTCCAGCAATCTGCTGCTTTCACAATGCACACAAAAAATATATAATTCTATTCAGCAGAAGCAGATGTATCAATGTCAAAACCTAACCCCTACATTACCCATAATGCAATCTGCCCAACAGTTACGTTGGAGATTTTGTTGTATTATGCCAAGATGGACTAATGTAGCCTTGAGCCTCCAGCCGTACGCACAGATGAGGAGTGAGCTGCAGAAATCTGCTCAGCTCAGCTCACACTTTTTTACCTCCACATCAATGGATTTATTCATTTGTAAACTTGTCTTTAAACTCAGCCAACTCTGAAAAACTCTAAAGTGACATGACTTGAGGCAGTTTATCAGATTTCTTCCACTGTGCAGCCAAAAGACTATAAACAACTTTTTTTCACATGTAGTTTCTAACAATAAGTGGAATTCACTTTGTCTCTACCTTGTAATGTACTTGTGTGGTACTAAACTGTAGCTTAAAGGACTATACCAGTCTATCTTTGACTTCTCACCATTAGCAGAGGTGGCCCCTAACTTTTAAAAATGTTATTAAAATTCAACCATGTGTATGCTTTAGTAGATCTCAGACTGCATTTTTAAACCCCATTCACTGCCATTTATGTTAAAACAAGATATGGAAACACTACAGGACAAATGAAACATGTTAGGTATAGGTATTTCACCCCTCTAAAGACAACATCTGCGTTTGTGGACAAAAATCACCGAGCAAGAAAGAGAGGGGAGCTGGGAGCCATTGAAATGAAAGATTTTACGCCTGGAAAAATAGATCCTTACAAGTGCTGCCCAGGAATATTAGCCTGAAGAGAGATTTTGACCCCAGTGTTCTTATTTACTAACACTCTGACATATTTTCAGGTACTTTCTGTAACATTTATTGAATATGGACAAAATGTAAACAAACACGATATCTCATACATAAACCTATTTTGGAACAAATGGGTGGAGTCTATGTAACTTATGTGGCCGATGTTAATTAAGGACAATGACATGTAGTAACACTGATATAGTCCTTTAACCCCCACGATACATTCAACCTGTGTTTGAACATACACTATAAATAATGCTGCAGCCTGCAGATGCAGAGGCCTGATCTTATCATCACAGAAAACTGCATTTTTCTTCTTATTCATATAGTATCTTTTTAATTGTGCAAAAAGCCCTGATTGCTGCCAGAAAAAAAATAGAATAGGGCAACATTAAATAACTCACCTGTAGTAAAAGAAAATCGACAGACCAAAAGATTCTAGACTCTACGGTTTATCTGGAAAAACAGACAGTTGATTAATGAACACATAACTTTGAGTTTTTCCAGCTGAGACCGCACTGTGGAGGTGGATGTTTAACTTTTTCATCCTACTGCAAAGTTGTCCGAATCTTTGAGGCCAAACCTTGTCCAGCACAGTTGTTTTTTCCCCCAAGGTTGAACCTGAACAGCTGCAGCGCAAGAAACCCTGACTGTGAACTGTGAGGAAAACAAAAAGGCCTGCAAATGAAAAGTACTGTAACCTCCACGGTAGCTGAGAAACATTTGACCAAATGCTCACACACACACACAACTCGTATAATCAGTGACACAGAAGCCGATCAAGTCTGGCAGTTGGTCTGGCATAGTGATGGGTACTTGTCTGTCAGAAGGAGGTGAAAGCATCAGAGAATTATCATCTCCTAGAAAACTGCCAAGAAGATACACAGGAAGGCCCATGATAGGTCTCTAATTTTACTTGTGTTTATAATTAGACTTCACGCAAGGTACAACAGCACTTTAATACCTACCTGCCTAACTTACTTAGACTTAGTTCCTCCCGTTCCTCCTGCCTAAATTACATTTTTATTATAGCAAAAAAGAAAATCATACAAAAAATAATCCTAATAATAAACACAGTGGCAGGCATTCAGCACACAGATCCACTGTCCCCACTTATGTACTGAAGAGCAATCTGACAATCAGTTATTTGGCCATTTTTCAAACTGGCCAGCACTCTTCATCGGTCTCTGTTTATGTTTATTTGTTTATGTTTATTCCGATCCCCATTAGCCTTTGCGGGGCAAGGGCTAATCTTCCTTGGGTCGACATACTTTCAATTTTACAATTTTTACAATAACTTGACAATACAAACATCACATGTTAACATCACACTCCAAAATACATCACATTACAACACACACATAGTACAAACAGTGCATATCCATCACAACATACCTTCACACCAGTACAGGTATACAACACAAACAATACACAAAAGCTCCTCCATTTCTTTCCGTCCATAATCTGT
>JAQLOL010000024.1:5732748-5752977 GCA_029783665.1 Naso thynnoides
ACATAATATCTGTTTGGATGTGAGATGATTAGGAGTAGGGCTACGTGATTTTGAAAAAACTGCAGTTATTTGGACTGATATTGCCAACATGATATGATTTGTGATACAGGAGGAAGTGATCATTTTTGCATCATTAATGTCATCTTCACTGAAAAACATTAAAATGGTTACAATGTGATTTTGCAGGGATTTGTACCAAACACAGATCTTTTCTAAAGTCTGTAGAATATGATGCTTAGTCCAGGATAACTCTGTAATGCAATCATATTTGGATTAAAATCCTTCGAAATAATTGCTCCTTGATGCAACTTGAAAAATTGCAGTAGCCTGTTTTGCAATTTTGATGAAGTTTCAATTAATAGTGAGGGCTAGAAAAGAGCTCAGCTCTGTCAAGCAAATTTGTATTAATTCTTTAGACTCTTCTGTTTTGTTTTGTTTTTTTTTTCCTTGGAAAATTCAATAATTTTATCCCTTTAAATTTTAAACAGTTCTTTAAAGTTCCTGCAAGGAACTTAAAACTGGTTATGAACTAGTCAAAATTTAATAGTAATGCCTCAGTCACATCTTACCCACATCTGCAAATGAGACCATCGAAGAGTTTGGAGAGTACTATCCTGTATCCACTGAGTCAGCAGAAATGTTACAAAGCACTTTATGGCACACAGACTGGAGGAGACGATCTATTGTTTACGAGCGTTATCAATCAGTTGTTTGTCTTTTTTACCGTCTATGGTTGGAAGCAGGAGGATATTTTTCTTTAGATAATTTCAATAATATGTGTTCATGGTCGAACTGGTACTGAGCAGATAAGTGGCGTGTTTCTTTTACTCTCTTCCAAAATAAACATTTTAGCTTGACAAAATCTTTACACAGCGCTACAATCAACACAAAATAAAAGCTCCTCTGAGGGGCTTTAAACTAAGACTGAGATACACTTCACGGATCCCAGATGGGAAATTCACTTAATACAGCAGCCGGTTATATAGTCATTGCGTAGACACTTAAATATAATCAGTTGATTAATAACATTACAAAAGAGTATGTGTACAGAAAATATATATAAAATGTACGATATAAACAGGAATATACAAGAATAAATACTAGAGAAAACAGTAAAAATATATAAACTAAGAATAAAATATCAAATATTAAATATGGAATATAAAATAAACCAAGAGAGCTGTTTTTATCATGGATTATGGGCCGAAAAGCAACCACAAGCTCAATTCTTCAATAACGTCTTGTATTTTGTAAGTTTATAGTTTTGTTTTGTTTAGGGGGTTTTATAATAAAAAAAGTATTTCATGGAGCACAAGTACAATATTTCCCACAAAATATAGTGCTTTAAAAGTTGAAAGTAGCAAAGATAAAGTATTGTCATGTTTGACTGTTGTTACACATGATTTGGCTGAAATCAACTCTTGGTGCATCGAGTGAGAGCCAGCTGAAATGTCAGGAATACGGTTACAGATACAGGACAAAATCAAGGCAATCAACTGGAGGTTCAGAAAATCTCAGCACCTGCAGCCTCTGTGGGCAGATGTGGGCTTATTGCTGAGAGGATCAGTTGGCAAGCAACCTTATTACACCGATGACTTGAATGTGTGGATTTAGATTATAGTTATTGTCAAGGAGAGCTGTTATCACCCGGACAGCGTAATTCTATAAACAATAGCCGCTGATTACATCCAACAGTTCAGCTCTGCAGAGGAGCACAGCCTGTCTTTGAGATGTGAGCGTGTGTGAAATGCAAATTCAGTTCAGTTCATAAAACCTGTGCTTGTAACAGTTGAGTGTGTGTGAACAAGATGAAGTACAAAATCCTGTATTTGTCGCAGGGTTGGTGTCCTGCAGGTTTTAAATGTTACAGACACAACAAGGACATGATACATGACCTTTCACTATTGGTGAGAGTCAGGACAGGAACTGAGAGGGGGTGGTGTCATTTGGCAGTTACCATAGTGATGGTGTGCCGATCACAGCTATCTATGGATGCCCAGATTCGCAACACCCGCCGAGGGGCAAGTGGCCTGGCACAGCTCGACCTTGTATCAGACCTGGCAGCAGAGCAGTCGAGTGGACATGGCATGCCGGGCGCCGCCAAAGAGGCTTAAGCTGTGTGTGTGTGTGTGTGTGTGTGTGTGTGTGTGTGTGTGCATCAGTGTTTAAATCTCAGAAGGGGTTTGTGCATCCAGAAGAGATCAAGAACAGGTTTTGTTATTACCAATGTGCAATAAATAAACCTTTCTAAGATATTAAAATTTCAAACATTTAGCTTTTTTCAGATATTAAAATTGTTTTAAGGTGATGTGATGTGTGACTGAAAATAAAGACTAAGTTCTGATTCAGATTAAGTCCTCTGTGCTGGCATTGTAATGTCAGAATAACATGCCTCTACAAATATCGCCCATAGACACTTTTTCAGGCGCTTCCGCTTCACCAGGTTCGCTTCTCTTTTCTTCTCATGACAAAAAAGGAGTTTGGGGTTTTTCCAGCAACGCCTCCACTGACTGACAGCCTTAGTGTACGTGTACTTGTACATCTTATCTTGTTTTCTCCACCATCCTGTAATCTGCAGCCAAGAGCTGTCTCCATGTCTATCTGTGTAGGGTGAATGACTCTGTGATCTTCAGGAGTCTATCTTCCAGGCGGCACTCCGGGCTCGCCTATCATCGCCTGCTGACTCAAGCCAAACCAAAGAAGTTTCATCCACTCGTCTCAACTGTCCCTATCTTGAATTCACAGTCTTGCAGCGACACACTGAGCCGCCGTCCTCTCCAGAGACACACAAAATTTTCTGTGTCGCAATGCAATCCAAGCCAGATCACACCCGAACAAACTATCCATCTTTATCACTTTTACTTACCAAAATCCCCCCATATTCATATATACATAAACAGGAAAGCATACATTCACATGCTGACACAGAGATAGATAAATAAACGCAGGGAATGAAATAAATAAACTGAAATGAACAACATGCTCAGATTGCTGATATGTCCAACACCTCCCTCCTTATCTCCCACCTCGCCTGTACAGAAACACACGGGCTGATTTGCAATTCCAAACAGCGAGGGAGGTGGATGGTTGCAGAAAAAATGAGGAAGAAAAAGAAATGGGAGATAGGGCCATTCAGGTTGAGGAGGCTCACATAGGTTGTATTCAGTCACTTTCCTTATCAGTTGCCATATTAAAGCTGCTGTTTTCCCCTCGTTCTCTCCCTCCTCTCTCATACTCAAGCAATCGTGGTTGTCTTGTCAGAGCAATATTGCAACTCGGCGATGAGATGCCAGATAAATGGGTGCATCAGGAGTGTGTTGCCATCCACGCTTCCCTGTGCAACCTACTAAAAAATAAACAAAAAAAACAACAACAACGTGTAAATGTGTATTGCTTGGACCTGATGGGAAACCAGAGGTCATAATTCTATGTTATATGTATGTTTAAAGGTAGAATTACTGTGTCTGCTGGGAGATGGAAACGGTGTAGGGGTGCACAGCTAAGAAGGCATAGCAGAACCAGTGACATTTACATTTACCTGGGCAAGCTGTCGATGAGGTGGCAGACATTCATACCGACTACAGTGAACTGATGATAATATTGACTCTCTGTCTTATCAGCGGCGGAGAATGTCATTTACACAAGGGACGTTGCAGCGGTGCGCAGACCACTCTGAGCTGTTCAGTGTCAAGGACATCAAACATGAGGACAGTGATGTAAACTTATATCAGCTGATACATAACTGCATCAAAAGACGAAGGCTTGTTAAATAATGTAGGCTAGATCAGAAAGTGATTTAGGGTCCTATTAACAGGCGAAGCAGCTGCAGTTCACAGTTCTACCTCGCTGCTTTGATTCCATTACTGTCATTTTCTTTATGAAGGGTAACAGGATCAACCGTTTGACCTTTTTCAGACATTGTAACTTTATCAGCATTCGTGGCCGACGGCAACGGGTGACGGGTGTCCTCTTAAACACAGCAGGATGGGTTGAACTCACAACAAGAGGGCGGTCTAGCTTTGATTTATCAAGCTGCTTCATGGGATATCAAATAAGCACAAACTGGTAGACGTTCTATAAAGGCTGTATTCTGCACTCACTGGGTTCACATGCACAGTTGCAACCAAGCTATAGCTGTAGTGTCACCCATGTATTTTAGGATTATTACTATTTTAGGTTGTATGAGGCACTTATGCAAAGTCAGTGTCTTGCCTGCAGTAGATAACGGTCAGCTTGCTCTCTGTGTAGAAAAGCAACATGGTGCACCGGCATGCTATAAACCGTGTCAGCACCACCTAAAGTATAGATGTCCTTTTACGCGTGCACTACTCTTTAGAATTTTTTAGCACTTCACATTGCGATCAGATGGCCATTTCATTTGGGACTACATTGCCTCAAGCGCAAAACTTCCATATTCCTACAAATGTCTATTCTTTTTTTATCGGATAATTTTAGGTCAAGAAAAGCATAATCATTTGTTAGTAAAACAATCCTCAACTGTATCTGGCTTAAGTCTGTCTAACGTGTCTTCAATCTTTTAAAAAGCCATGTTTAATTGTGACTTAAACAACAAATAGACTTTTTTTTTACCACCATCTAAATCCACTGAATCATGTTCATGTTATGCATTCTGTGCTGTAGTCTTGCGCTACCTTACACAGATACCTGTGACATCAGCTTTTAATAACGGATCCCAGCCTCTTACTAGTGAGAATAGAAAAAAGAAAACCACAAAAAACAGTTCTTACAAACTTCATAATATTATCCACATCATCTATTGTTAATGTCATTCTATCAGTGATTCTGTGTTAGATAAATCTGCATCAGATAACAAATATAAATGACAAGAAAAGACAACAAACAAAGAATAAAAACTTTGACACAATGTCTATTTTTTAGTTATTTCATAAGATTCAGGGCTTTTTAAGATGCTCTTTATCAGCTGAACAGGGGGACTCATTGATCTACAATCACTACTTAGCATATATTCTGAGGCCTCTGTGGAACCTCTCTTAAATCCTAAAAATGCTCAGAAAATGGATTTTACAACAACCTTACCTTAAAGATGCTTTAAAAAAACAGACCCAGACATAATTTTTCACACAGCATTTGATGCAAAATACTCAGACTGTCTGTTTGCATTCAGTTTAAGCTTGAAGTCAAAACTCAGATATAAAATTCAACTTGTGTGCTGCATCTGAAATGATTCCGAACTTGTCTGCTGCACTTGTAACCTCGCAGAGTGTCGATACAGTGCAGCATGCCAATGTGTTGATGCTCATGTAGTTGTGCAGAGAAATCCCAATAACAGCCAACATCAACATGCTGCTGCAAAACACAGTGACTCCTCATGATTACAAACATGACTGTCAACTCTGTGGTCCACACACACACACACACACACACACACACACACAAGCAGTGACACCAAAAAACAGAGACAAAACTCTCTGGACGCTGACAGACACAAACAATCTTTAAATCACCTGATAAAATCGGGACAAGACAAAGTGTAGAGGATCGGCACACAAACAGCAGAGATTTGACTGACACGTGAACTCCTGTTCAACAGCAAAATGTTGCACAAACCAAATCAGACTCTGAGGACACTGAGGTTATGACCTCAGTATTTTCATCTCAGAACTTGTCCCTTGTAATTTTGTCCAGAAAGGCATTTCACACGACACACATAGTGGCCTATATTTTTTTATTTTATTTCCTTTGATATGCAAATTTTACCCTAGTTAAAAAAAATCATGTCTGTTAGAAATAAAACAAATCAGGGAATTCGAAAAAGTCTTTAATTTTGTTTCCTGGCAGAGTGGAGAGCATTTAGACATTATGTAACCATGGCTTCTTGTAACACATCAAAAAAAACTATCATTGCTTTAGGGCCCGACTAAAATGGATTTTTTGGGGACCAGTGTCAATACCATATCGGGAAGCACAAAAAATTCCAGTATCCATATTGAAGTGCACATCTTACCATCATCTTACCATCTTACGAGCCTTCTTCCAAACATCATTTAACTGCGCAGTGAACACTTCACTTATTGGTTATTAAATTACTGACTGCCTTCTGCTGGACAAACTATGTAGTTGCACAATTTTAAATCACTAGTCCAAGCTTCTTTCTGGCCTTAAAGCTGAGGTGGGCAACATTTAGAAATCAAGCTAGCAGTAGAGTGAGACTCCTCGGGAAGCAACTCTGTTGCATCCTCCCTTCCTTGTTTTTGCTCTGCCTTGAGTTTTATTTCATTGTTGTTGCTCTCTCTTTGAAGACCAGTTTGCACCACAGATTCACAATGAGACATAACCTATGCAGGCAAAGTTGCAGTGGAGTAAACTGGTCCATCTAAGCTCAACTCAACTAAAGCTGGCTGATGGTGTCATCTGCAGGTACAACTGTTACCAGACGCCAATTTTACAACGTAAGGCACGTAATTTGTTTCATAGCCAATCAGTTCCTATTGACATAACTTGTCGCTAAAGAGAGTAGCGTAGTAGCCGATGGAAACACGGGCTTTCTAAAAAGTTCGTGATAGACCAAAAATACCCTGTGACAGTCTGAAAACGTAGCAAAGTCTAAATACAGGGAATACACAGCCAAGGAGAGGTGCAGAGGTGTAGTGTTCTTTCAGACCACCTGAATTACAACATGCTGAAAGGTTATTATGGAATTTTAGCATGATGACACGAAAGATAAAGTGCCTACCCCACCTTTAAAAATCTGTTTCACTATCGGCACTTATGGGAAAACACATATGTTACAACCGCAACTGCAAAAGGCCAACACAGGGTGTTAATATCAGCAAACCCACATATCATTAAGGCCCAAGTATGGATGAGTGCTTGTAACAGTTACACATACCTATCACTGCGTAATGAAAAGAAAGATTTGTTGATGTAAAGCAAAATCTAAAAATTATTTAGTCATTCGGTGTAAAATTGTATTGTCGTGTTTTGTCACCTATAGTTAGTGGCAAAACAGGAAAATGTGACCACAAAAGGAGAATGCAATATGATTTTAATATTATTTTTAAATCTTGGCTAAAGACCTGTATGAGTACAGTTTCTTCATAATATCTATGCTGTGCTCTGTGGAAAAAAACATGCTTCTGAAAACATTTCTTGCACATACACTGTGAGAATAACGTAAACGAAGCAGTCACAACTACTCATACTACACATCTGTATTCATCGCTCCGATTTCTCCCAGTTGTCATTTGGGTCATATTTGGATCTGATCCATGTAAGCCTGCACACCACACTTATTAAAAGCTTGTTGGCTTCTTGCCAGCAAAAGACAGCTGAGGGTAATGGGAGGGACAGGTAACCTTAAAGAGTGGATAATATAATGTTTTGATCATGACTTCCAATTAAAATTCACAACAGACTGGAGTTTATAACCTTGTGGCTCGGAGGACAGAGTGAGAAATGAGGTCAGACTCTAACAGGTGCTGCAGTCAGGTGATGATAAAAACAACATGCTGTATACTAACAAGCACATTTACAGAACTTTCTTTTGCTGTACATTTCACACTAACTTTGTTTAACCTCCATCACTTTGCTCTAACGGACTCTGTGCTACCAACATTATAAAATGGGTGCTTTAATTCACCCTGAAAAAGGTCTGTGGAGTGACTCGACTGTAGGTGCCTCTATTACTTCTCTCATTATAAATGAAGTGTTATCACTCCTGACCAGCTGCAGCTCTGCTGGCTTTACTACTAGCCAAGAGGAAGGCAATTTATTTTAATGTCCAAATGCGTACAATTAAGATCTTCTGTCATTCTTAGGGAGCAACAAGGTGATGAAGATTTTCCACCACTTTTCTTGTTTCTCACAACATGTACACACACGGACACACACTGAAAGCCAGCAGGGAGACAATTCTAATTAGCGTTTAGACTGATGACCTGACTAAACAATAAGCTAAAGCTTGCTGTCAGCCTCCTGGCCATAAACAGTGGTGCCGGCTGGGGGTTAAAAACAAATCGACCGTCTTGTTATTCTCCTAACTGGGTGCAATTGGCAGTGCTTTCTGAGGCTCAGTCATCGTGGCGTGTGTTAAATTAGTCCTATTGACAGCGTGTTTACCCCTCTCATTCCAGTCACCACAGGCACAACTTTGGAGCTGAGGCTTGCAGTTGTGATTACATGTCGGGAAATAAAGGAAAACAGCACTCAAGGGGGACAAAACAGCAACAATGCTTTTGACAAAACTGCAACTCCACTGCAATGGCGCCTGTTTGTACTCCTTGTTCAATTATCACTAAATGCACCTTTTTTTCGCTTTCTTTCTTTTCATGGAGAACAGCTAAAATACAGCTGCTACATCCAAGAAAACGCAGCTCTGCGCTCCCACTTAAATACCACAAAGACGTTTCTTTTCTAATTTTCAAATCGTATCCAATCAGATAAGCTAAAGGCTTCTAATTAGACCACATGGGATTATTTGCTCCTGCAAGATGTGCAACAGTTACCTGCTCTATCTGAACTAAAATGGCCGATCGTAACCAAACTAAAGAGGCTGCAGCAGCTCGCGTGCCACTTTGCCAAGTGTGAACACTCCATTTCACACCTCCATCGGCGTGATTAACAAACTGCGGGTGGTCGGCTTTGATAACGCTGCAATGCATGATGGGAGAGAGGCCCTCTAACATGGTTAACAGGCGGAAAGTAGAGAGGAAATAGAGACTAAAGTGGCCAGCAGAGGAGAGGCTTCTAAAGGTAAAAGGCGAGCTGTAAAAGCTGTTTCTCAAGGCTTTTAGAGCCATGTTATTTGGACTACTTAGCCCAAAATGCCGTGTGTGATGCTGACAGAAATTCCATCCTCCTCAGCCGAGAGAAAGTAATGGGCAGCATTAACGAGAAAGGCCCTCAAGGATTTCAAGATGGTTAGTATGAGAGGAGAGTCTCAAATGTGTCCTGCAAGCTATTGCTCTATATATCACTGCACATGTGTGGTTATGGAAGACCCGCTCTGCTCTCAGACTGACCTTGAGGACATGCAGGAAGTGCATTCACACATCATTCTCCTGTGGATTTTATTCATATATTCACTCCAATGCAAAGCTCTGATGCACATACATAAAAACAGCGGCTCAGACACTTGAACCTCGGGATGGATTCACACATGCTTTGGCTGCTGCACCGGCATCCCACGAGGGATTCCTACATTTTGAAGCAAATATCTGTCGGAGTTGGCGGATCGCCAGACAACTGCATAATGTTTAGAGATGAAGAGAAAACATGACAGGAAGCCATGTTAAAAAGACGTCCTTTCCTCTCCCTTTTCCTTCCCTCCTGGTCGTTCAGTGCTGCTGTATTTTCAGCCGGCTTGTTTACAGACGCATAGGGGCCTTCTCGCCCTGTCATAATATTAACTTAACCAGCGTCTACAGCTTATGTGTGTGTGTCCTTATTGTCATGTTGTCAGTGACAGGAAGGAACTTTGCTTAATAACAGTAACCAAGGTTAATGGATTAATTGAAGAATAGATGGTATATGAGACTCTCCTCTAAAAAAGGGTTCTTTCACCTGTTATCAACAGAACACTTCATTGTTTATTTGGACTTTTTTAGAAAGAATAAAAAGATATTTTGGTAATTGATATCTCACTTGTGTTATATTTATATGCATCAAGTGAATCATTTATTTGTCTCCCTAATAGCCTCAATCTTGTCGTAGCAAGGAATGAAATGAGAAACAATTGTGTCAAAAAGTGCTATTGGGACTGAAAAATCTCTCAGGCGCAGGTCGCACACACAATTCATAAAATTAAAGACTAATACAGTAAAATACACATTAAAAACTAAAAATACCATACATAATTCCTGTGTGAAAGTAAAAGACATAGTTTGATGATGTTGTCAAGTTTCATAGAATAAAAGGATTTGCCACTTAAATTGTTAAACTGCCTCTATTGCAGATAAAAATCTACTTGACTGACATTTGACAAATTTTCACTGATGAAGTAATTAAAGTTTTACTTGTGTTTGGCCATGTTGGCTGACTTCCTTTTCTCATTCCCTGATGTGTATTCTGGAGTCTCAGCCTTGGTTTTCTTGGACGATGTAGCTATTAGAGAGGGTAAAGCACTGGTGGAAAATAAAATGTATCCTTAACTTTAATAAAACAACTCATATGCCTCGGTTTGAACCTTTTTGGAAACATCTGGGGGTAGTAGAAATATACCAAAATCCAAATTATATATAGCATACGAGTTTGTTTAAGATATTTAAATTTTGAAACATTTCTCATAGTACCATCAAGTGTTCATCATTAAATTTAACACCATTACATCACTCAAAATAGTTGTTATGTGAAGATAAGTACCTTTTCACATCCAGCAAATCTAAGATTTAACTGCTGCATTGATAAAATAGATTGACTAAAAAAAAATTAACGTTAGCTTGCTAACATTAAAAGAGTAAAAGAGGTAACATAAAATATGGTTTGTCTGACACAGATTAAAAATGATGTTTACCAAAGTGGACAGAATGTTATTTACATTTCAAAAAATGACTTATCAAGTGTTGCTGCTACTTTTAAACTAGCTGTTTCAAACAAGTGACTTGCTCATTTGAAGATAGCCGGTGACACTAAGAGTTTAAACAAAAAAACAAGGTTTCTGGCAGCCACGAGATGATTTCTACTAAGAGTACATACCAGATGTTTTAGTTTCAAATGCCCACTAAAAGCTAAAAAAAAAAGACAGTGTCAGCAAAATGTTTGAATTTTCAGTAAAAAGGAAAAAAAAAAAAAAACATGACCTCAGTGTCCTCAAAGGTAGCCACAGCCTTGTTAGAATATTCTCTTTAGTTACAGTAAGTTTCAATCACTCTTGCACATGCTTAGGCAATTGCATAACCATAATAATGACCCATGAGGTGTCCTTAGCTTATCTTGTTAATCTTTTGGTCCTTTTTTTCTCTTCAGTTTTACTTCTTCAGCCTCCGTAGAATCATTATCTAAATTATCTGTTGGACAGCAAACTATCTGACTGCTTTCTCTTCTGCATAAGTAGCTCTCATGGGAGGAACATTCATACAGTGTATTACCTCATAACACCGCATAATACAATTAGAAATACATGCAGAAATGAGCCACCTGGGGAGTCACGCTGGCATTAGCATTAGCTGAAGCACAGTCTATTTCACATCCCCGAAGGCGGCTGACATCACCACTCACTGCGTTGTCAGGAAGCGTGTTTACTAAAGCAGGATGAGGGTATGTCACATCCCCCTGCAGCAGCATTATTTATCACAAGTGCATAATGTGAGATGTTTTGGACTGTTTGTCCTCAATGGCATAATTGTGGGCTAAAAGCTGCTAATCCTCTTCATAAGAACACGCTCACACGTCTTACATGAATACTGACACTTTGGTGGGTTGTAAACACAGAAAGAGAATTACAGACACCTGAATTTCAGCATCATGAAGTGCTTCTAAAAACAGTTCAATCTTCTCATTTAAGCCCTGTGGTAGATTGATGGTTTGTCAGATCCGATCAGCAAGGCTGCAGCTCATTTATCTCGATTTTCAGACCTCGCCATACCTCAAATTTACAGCCCTGCTTTCATTTGAGTTTTATGAAAACCCAAAAAGAATATGAGTGATCCGCACAATAAAGTGTCACAGACACTTAAGTTTTGGGCTGCAGCAGCTCCTCCCTCCATCTTTTCACATATTGTTATTATGCTTCTTGCAGTTCATCCATCTGCCTTCCCTTTAGGATGATCCCTCCCCCTCTCTTTCTCTGACCGCATGTATTCCCATCCTTGAAAATTATATGCAGTTTATAGAGCTTCACTTCATTTTCACACTGTTACTGCTGAATGGGGCTCTGAATAAATGGGGAGCGCTTGTGCAATGCAGAGGAAAATTACAGGCTATGTAAATGACCGTGGACTGGGTCTTATCACGATTCGCAATGATGTCACTGCTCAAGAGACGGAGCAATATTGACTCTGGAACTGACAATTATTCAATTTTAGTGCCTGTTTTAACTACATTAAATAACACGCTTTACTGACCAGTAAGTAGCAATTAAAAGACCTGTTAAATGTTGAGTCATTCTTTGTAATAACTGATCAAAGCTATTTTTTCAACTCATGGAAACAAGATGGGTAAAAAACACTGAACTCTTAAATTTCCTTGAAACTGGCTTTACATCCTCATTGTTTGGGGTCCTACAGACATAAGCTGTGTTCCAGTTAGAACAGCATCCTCCAAAATGTGTATTTGTAGACCAATTGCATCACAGCAGTGTGTTTGTTGGCTCTTCCGAATGCAGCTGACAAATACCCCACCGTGAAGGATCAAACTGGTGGATTCTTTGTGGCCCAACATATCCCAAGATTTCTCGCATGCCATTGATGATCTTTTTTTTCCTTTTTTTTTAAGCAAATATAATATATAAAGCAGCAGCAGTTGAAGGAGTAAGTTTTTAAATGTAAGTATTAAAATAACAACCTAAACATTTCTCACCCCTTCTTTACCTGCACAAAAGTAAGCTGAGCATGTCATGGTTGCTAGTGACGAGAACAGAAAATGCTCTGTAGACCAAATCGTTTAATTTAACTGAAGTTACGGTTCGGCTGCTGCGGCTGACGGAGGTGTGTCCTTCATGTGCCACAGTATTTGGAGGATGCAGCCCCTAAGTGGACACAGCTAAGGTCTGTATTATGAAGCAGGACTTCCAGTTAAAGAGGTATTTTCAAGTTTAACCCTGAGTTTCTAGGGTTGCAATATGTTTACCAGAATACATTATCAGGTTAACTTATGCTAGAGCAAGAGAGAGTAAGAGAGAGCTGAGTTTGTACGCACTTTCATCAGTCAAAAAGGAATACACACCTAAATAAGTGCCATTGTATTTTCTTATCTTCTGAATGTAAATAGGGAGGTGTTGGCCATTTTTTTTTTATTTTTAACTCACTGTCAAGGTTACAAAAAGCAACTCAAAAGCAACACACAGAACATGACAGACAAGGAAAACAAAAGGCGAGCTTTAAAAACCAAAAGCTGACAAGGCAACAAAAACCAAGGGAACAACTGAAGGAAGCAGAGAACCAAAAAAAATATAAAACTGACCAAGCCAAATGGGAAAAAATGAACCAAACAGAATGGAAAAACACAAGGACAACAATGTCCAAAAATGTGTTATTTCAGGTAAATTTGCAAAATGATCATGCCTGCTAGAGAAGCAAATTTTTCTTTGAAATCTTCTGAGAGTTTTTCTCTACCCAAAATGTGTCACTATTTTATATCCACCTTAATGCATCCTCTGCTCCACAGAGGCAGGTATTGAATATGATGCATGTAACACTATCATGAAATGACAGATGGGGGGATTGTATCTGCAGACTTCACTGGAGTCAGTAATGTTGGTGGCAGAGATCAACCTCAGTGGGTCTAAATAAGTCATCGCCGCTGAAAGGCCCTTCATTTTTATACAAACAGTGGTTTCAGTGTCCTTTGTACGTTCTCCACTTCAAACAGACTGTATCACCAAACAGAAAAGGGCGAGTCGTGTTCGTGTTTGTACACAACACCTCTATCTACCACCCACAGCCTGGCAGGCTGGCAACACATTGGCAAGGTCGTGTTCCCCTTCGCTGCATTCTTTTGGGAGATAAGGAGTCAAAACAAAACCAACTACATTGCTACAAATGGAGAAAGTTCCTGGAGCAAAGGATCAATGCCAACCTCGGCGGAATGAGGAGGGGGAGGAAAAGATTGAATGCGGAAAGGTGGAGAATAGGAGACATCAGGATAATCCAGCAGCAGCTATAGTCGGTCTCCCAAGAGAAGGAGAGCAGGGAAGTGGAGAAAGTCAAATAAACCTCTCTTTCCGTACTTTTCTTTTATCACCTGCCGCTCTGCCATCGCAGAGTCAATCCACAATAGAGGAAGTAAGCAGATTAGCTTGTTCGCCCATCAGAACAGGGATTACATTTACCCATTTCCTCTGTCAGAGAAAGTTGAGGCTAGATGAAAATGTGTCTGGGAGCAAAAACTTTTTGACGAATCCATGAGTGATTGAGGTTCCAGGAAAAGAGGCTTTTCTGTGTCCCTGTCAAATTTACTTGGCCAGGTGCCAGATTTGTTCAAGGGGAACATCAATACAAGCAGAGCTCGATAACAAATATGATCCCAGAAGCTCCAACATGTATTTCTTGTTCCTTTTCCTCAATGTTGTGACCTTCTTGAATAACATTTTCAAAATTAAAAACTTGTTTTGAAAGAGCTATATGTAATATTTCAGCACCCTTTACAAGGTAATTCCTAAAAGAGGTCAAATTAGTACAAGAGTGTATGGCAGCATAGTGAATATTGACTGAAAGACATGAAACTGTTTCCATACTGGTAGTTGACGAGACATCCTAACACCATATGAGCAGGGCATGTCTAGAAGGGGGGCTTAGAAGGGATTTACAACCCTAAATTCCCTCTCATTATCCTAATTATTATGACTGACAACCTATCCGGTGAGAGGCAGGGCCTCTGTTCGAGTCTACTGTTTGTAATATTAAGGGTGCCTTGCTCTGGTTGTATTTAAGCTACAGCTCATCATTTAAATAAATTTAAAGGGATCTGCAATTTTTTTTTTCTTTTTGTGATTTGCCTCCCTTCCGAGTTCCAGACAAGAAGATAGACACCATTATTTCAACTGCGTGTGCAGTAACAACGAAGGGACAGACAGAGCTCACCCACCGCTAATTAGCTTAGCTAAAATTCTGATAGTCAATGGGAAGTGCTAGCCTGTCTCCACTTAAAGTCATCAGATAAATTTTCCAACCACTCTAAAAGGTATGGTGTACTTGTTGTGAGTTGTTTATTGACCACGTCATGTTATTTTTAGACTTAGCACTTTGTTATCTTAGCACTGCCTGTAATTTTAGATTTAAAAATGTAACCTATTTAATGTTAAAAAAAAAAAAAAAAAAAAAACACGCATGCACACCAGTAAACAGCAAAAGAAGAAGAACATTAACTACTAAAAGTGTATCCCTTTAAAAATAAAGTACAAAACATTAAACTGTCATTGTTGTTATTTTTCTTATCTAATTATCTTCTGTGCATGAGTCTCCAAATCCATCTTGGTATTCTCTACTTTATCAATCACATGCAAAGCACTTTATGCTGCATTTTATCAGTTTGAAAGATACTTATAAATCGATAACTGATTAAATAAAAGTTTTATATTAGATATCATTCTGAAACAATTCAAATAAATTTAAAAATGAAAAACTGTGAATTAAGTCTGTAACAACATATATGCGTGTATACACATATTTCATAGCTCCTGCATAAGTCAGTGCTCCACTTGACACGCCTCCCCCCAGTCAAAGAAGTCTGAACACGCCCCTGTAAATGAGATATGTGTGCTATCAATTAAGACTGATCTGAAGCTTATTTGACCACATTTTTTTGCCACAGACTCATGGGAGTTTGGGGGAATCCTATTTTTACTGGTGATAAAATGTCTCATATTGGAGATTAAAAACAATATTATGGTAATTTAGTATTGTGCAGCTTCAGCCAAAGACATGGACGGAATAAAAACTGAAAAAAATATGTATAAATAGACATATCATCCTCATAAACATTCAGCCAATAATATTGTTGTTAAAGTTTTGCCTCTCTCTTGCTCGTCTCGGATCAATTTAAATACCCAGACTGTTAACGTAAAGCCAATCCTCCTGTGAGTTCACTATACTTTCTGCCTGAAAGTCAGTTTCTGCTCTTTTTTTGCCTTTGATGTTAACAAGCCTTGCTAATTGCCACAGTGCAAAAAGTTGGCTCCTGTGCCTACTTCAATAATTATCTGGCTTTTACTAGATTGATTCGTGAAAACACAGAGCACATTTCTGGGGAGGTCTCTTTGATGTAGTTCAGATCTCGAGTGGGTATTAAAGGAGTTTACTGGTGTTTTTTGCTATTTTTCTGGTTTGACTGACCCTTGTTTGAATAGAGTATTTTATGTGTTGTGTTGTCATGTTCCCAAGTCCATGCCCATAACTCTCTCAATGCAGAGTGAAAGATGACGGAAAATTACATGTGTGAAAAGAGATAAATATTGTAAAACTCACAAGCTGCAGTTATTTGCAAGAGGGTTGTGCAAATACATTAAATTTGCACAACCCATGCAATCAGAATGATCTGTGTAGAGACTGAGTCAGAGCAGCAGACATACGGTTAGAAATAGAGGCATGAAATAACCGCTAACATCTAATAGATTTCAGTGATTAGACAAATTTAAAATGACTCTGTGTATCACAATATGTTTATTGTGATGGCAGAATCAGAATTAACAAAATAGTATTTCTTGACTTTTGGATGATGTATTGCCTTTTTTCATATTGCACAGATCCAGGCAAGAAGTCTACACAGAGAAATCACAACACTAGGGAGACAACGTGACCCAGCACAGGATTATTAAGAACAGGAGAAAGAGTCCAAATAGCCAGAAAAAACCTACAAAATCCTACCCAAATAGATCCTACTTTTGCATATATGTGGTTGTGGGTGCAAAAGGTCTGAAATGGAGCGAAAAACCAAACTTTTAAAATGTAGTAACAAACAGGCCATTGCATTTGGTCATTTTAAATAAAGTATTTATTCCCTTGATATTGAAAAAAAAGGGAGGCATTGTCGGATGTATTATCTCAATGAAATTGCCTGTATTGGGAAATTGGATTTTGGTCATATGACAAAGCCCTCATTTTCATTGTCAAAAAACAAAATTATTATGGTCTAACATGGGATTTTAATGACCACATCTACAGTGCACAGTAAAATCTGATTTCTGCATTTAACCCATACCTGAAGAGCAGGGCAGATCAAGTCCAGATATTAGCCAATATGTCAGTGAAGGGCACTGACTGGGAATAAACCTAACAAACATGATTTGATGGTGATGGAAACCAGAGCAGGGGGGAGGAAACCCACTCAAACTCCACACAGAAAGGCCCTGCCCAAGCTGGGATTCAAACTGTGGATTTTCTTGTTTTGAGGCAACAGTGCTAACCACCGAGCCCCCGTGCTGCCACTGTGGATTGTGGTCATCAAATACCTGTGACAAAGATGTCTGTATGTAATGTAATTTTAACAAAATTTTATTTCAAACATTAGTAAGTGACAGTAAACATTACACCTGGTAATTATCAAATAATGGACTGCCCTCTGATGCACAAACTGTATAATTATACGTAATTACACCAATTACACAATACCTTTTTTTTTAACCTTAGAAAGCAGTTTAAATATCAGAGAACATATCCAGTGATAGCAATATTACTGCAATAGGCCAATATCAGCTGATGATATCAGCAAACTGATATATCAGTCTGGCTAAAATTACCAGGTCATCCAGGAGGGACAAAGGATCATTGGTCACCCAATCAAACTCTCACCACTCTTAATCTTGTTTGTGTTGATCATTTCAAATTATTTCTGGGTATTGAGACTAAAACAATGGAACCAGCCCTTCTAAAACATAATATGCATCTATTCACATACCTGTTCAATAAAGACAATAGCACTGGAATAAAAGGACAAGTAGGAAAATTGAATGTGATGAAATTTCTGGCTGACGAAAACTTCTCATATCAAGACAGGGTCACATTGTTTGATTTTAATAGGTGCACGTAGCACCAAAGATGGATTTTTACATGCAGAAATAAAGTTCCAGAATGCCTGCAAATAATATAAAACAGTGGCTGCTGATAGCATTGTTGCTACTTTTTGAAATTTTCCTCTATTTTTAAATTTAACTCCAGTAGAAACTCCCACTGAACATTATTTGTTTTCCAGAGTGCTCTCACAGAGAGACGGCATCCACTGACATCAAAACCTAATGCGTTCCAACAGTGACAAAAAAGACTTGAATTCCATAAATCTTTAAGACCAAACAGTACATAACACAGGCAGATGAAGGGGAACAATGGGCGCCACAGTAATAACACAAAGAATGAGGCAGCAGTGTGAAATGGAGACAGATGAAAGTGAGCTTCCTTTTGTCATTACGCAGGCTGACACCATCACCAGCTGAAGGACAGCACAGACTCAAAGGTGTATTCAAATGTCATGGCTTCTTTTGAAATGTGACCTCTGCACGCAGCGAGAGGCCAATTTTCCACAATTTTATTCTTTCAGCGTGATCTTGCTCCAGTGATGAGCTAAAGGACTGTCTCTCCATCTTAACATGTGAGAAGAAAAGCAGGAAAGCAGGTTTGGACTTCTCTTTCAAATTCTCTTTCATCTTTCACATTGTGGATTCTGTCACTTTTCATGTGTGCAACTTAATGTAACACAATGACTGTCTGACTGAAAGACTGTTCAAATGACAGCCGGCTTTTTGCCATGCCTAACCATAGTTTATTTGCAACAACCAAATGATATGAGCATATATACTCTCCGATATGAGCCGATATTAAAACTGTTTTTTTAAGGCAGAAAAAGAGGCTTGAACTAGTGATTTATGGTGTTATTACCTATTTTGTCAGGAGGTGGTTACGTTCATTGCACAGACATCTGTTTCGCTTGACTACATCAAAGTCGTTACGTGTGGTACCGGACCAGAAGTCAGACAGACAGGAGTAGGTCAGAAGGTATTTTACCACAGCGACAAAAGCTTCATACTGTACCATACTGCAATTTGATCTACTCAGTACTTGTGATTTACTATACTTATGACTCTTTGTCGGTATAATTATCAAGATGAGTGCTTTTTTAACAATATTTTATTCATTTTGGTCAAGGTAGGCTGCAGAAACATATAGAAAATAAACCCTGGCAAGAAATAAGGGTGCCTGGAAGGGACATACAGTGTTGGGCAAGCTACATGGAAAATGTAGGGAGCTTAGCTATAAGAAAATGGCAAAAGTAGCTAGCTGCTTGCAAAGCTACTTTTTTTTAACTTGAAGTCAAATTAGCGCTATCTTAGTTATAAGAAAAACTGTCACTCCCGCTGTCTCTCGTGTGTTGTTCTTGTGTGTATCTCGCTCCTGTCTGTTAGTTGAGCTTTCCTTCAGCAAGCATGAGACACATGAGAGACGCGTCGAGAAGCGCAACACAGCCAATCAGAGGCAGAGTAGGGCAGGTCAACAATAAATTGCAGGATAAGTATGTGATGTCAGAAGTGCTTCCCTTGTCTCCATGCCATGTGGAGCTGGCATCAGTCACATTACTTATCCTCTGCCTTATTACCCTTAGATTTATCCAGACCTATGCAGAGAAAAAAGAGTAAGCTGCACTTCACAACTTTTCCTGGGAAAAATATCTTGTAGCTTTTGCAGATGCTACTGCGCTACTTGGTCAATAAATCAACCTCGCTATTGAAAAGCTATTTGACTCAGGAAGTAGTGAAGTTACCACCACGCCACTGAGAAATGTAGTTAAGTTAGTAGTGATGCTACTTGTAGCGATGCTACTGCCCAACACTGGGGACATAATAGCATTCAGTTGATCTAGATTCAGGAAAAAGAAAGTGTTATGCTGTGACTTTAATCTAATGGCGATTAACGTGTTAATGCTGACGGCCCTAAAATATAGGTATAATATAGGTATATAGGTAAAATATAGGTATCAGCATCAGCCCCAGAAATCCCATTCAGTCAGGCCCGATTACAGACAATATGGTTGAACTGAAACTTCGGTGAAGTTGCATTTGCACTCCAGAAGACAGCACTAATAATCCGCAATAACCAGCTGAAATGATTTCATATGATATGTGATATATATATCAATCTATGACAGCCTGCTTTTCAGCAAAACAGGTACAAACACTTCTGGTTTATAATGAGGTCATATCACAAGCTGTAAAAATTAGTTGTGTTCAAGCATAACACGACACTGATGGGGACGGGACCATTGCATTTAGATGGTATTTGAATGGGGGGAGGCACAACACTTCATCAATAAACAAACTCAGAAATTTTATATTCTCAACACCTCATTCGGCTAAGTTCATGATAATCCTTACTAAATGCCAGTCCAGCACCAAGTAAACATATCTGGGTTGCCATGCACAGATACTAAAGAGAGACAGAATTTTCAAATCTATTTCCAAACAATGATTAAACCCAAAATTAAATATTTAGAAGTAATTCCATGGAAAATTCCCTCCATGGCTTTTATTGGCTTGGATGTATCTCTTCATCTAGTACATATACATCCAGTAGTTTATTCCTCTATCCCCACCCACGCCTCCACCAATCT
>JAQLOL010000024.1:5786670-5797089 GCA_029783665.1 Naso thynnoides
CTCTCTCCAAACACACCTCAAAAAGACCCTTGGGATTCTAACTTAATTCTGCAAAAACCCACGCTGGCATTGTCTATGCTCTCTTTCCCTCTTACTTCCTCTCCTCTCTCTTCCTTTCTCTCGCACTTTGTAGGGCAAATCAATGAGCCTTGGATGTCTGAATATCAGCTGCCAAGTATGGTCAGCCATGGCCACTCAAAGACACAAAAAAAGCAAATTAAAAAGAAGAGAAAAATGAGACACCCACTCACTGCGTGGTGCTCCCGGTTCAGTCAGCCACTGAACTACATGCTCACAGATACTGTGACTCCACTCCTGAACACCCCCTCCACAGCTGAAAAACAATTGACTTGGAGGAGACAAAAATACTTAAGGTAGAAAAAAAGAGGAAGCGTCTGTACAAAGAGTAAAGACAGAGGAAGATGTAAGCGAATAGGCCACGGTGGAATACTTGAGATAAGCACACTACACTCAGATCTGATAAGAGCTTTCAGGGATAAACTTCATTTTATTTCTAGATATTGTAAACATTCCTGTGCATGTTTACAAGAAGGCAACAAATACCAACACAATGATAACATTAAGCTAAAAAAAAACAGCATTTGTTTGTGCTAAATATGCTGGAAGCAGCCATGTGTTACTTTTCCTGAAAGAGCTTAATTTTGATCTATTATTGATAATCATGCAATCCAGAAACACTGCTTCTCCTCCACGTTTGAAAAAGCTAGCGAAAATTTATCCACCCTGACTCCAACTGAACTGCACTGGGATCAGTGACCTGGAGCCCCTTCAGCTGCGGCGTCCTCTAAGTCTACTTCCCAAAATGGTGTTGGGCAGAACAGAGATCAGTGATGCTTTGAAAATGGAGGACAAAGCGAGCGTTTGTACAAATTCTGTGATGTTCCGCCATGTCGCTGAGCCCTGCTTCCCCTGGCCACGAGGAGGCCGGGCAGAATCTGCACCGCATCCTCTGTCACAGACTCGTTGGAGAATTTATAGAGTGCTCCCATAATGCACTTCCTCTCTCCAAAGGGGGGACATAAATCTGTCTTTGCTTTTTTTGTCACCCCCCTTTTTATTTGCTAATGAACATCCTCTTGCCTTTCTTTATCCCATGTAAGCACACACAAAAGCCAGGCTAACACATCCGGACTCACATTTAGAAGCCCTATATAGAAAACCATAAATTATCTGACCTGTGTCAATTAATCGTGCAACTTCACAAGCAGGCATTGCACTGTAGCTGCAGCCTAAAGCTTGTTACCCAAAGGCTGAATATTACATTCAGGCTTCTGCTGAGGTGTCTGCATGTTTACTGACGGAAGAAAAAAACGTACATTGTGTTTATCTGGACATAATAAAGCAGCAAAAAAAGGTTCCACCAACAAAGAGTCACACAGTGGGGAGCTGAATTAAAATATACTGCGCTGGTAATGAGCTATCTAAATTCAGCGTTCATATTGCTTGGAATTACACAAAAGCACGGCTCCGAGCAGCACCGGCAAAATCTCTATAGCTCTTTCTGCTTCACTGCCAGAAGATTCTCCCTGTCGAGCGGGGACACGCTCGGTCCTGGGGAAATCGTTTGAGCCACAGCATGTTTCTGCGGATGCAATAATTCCTTTGTAAACGACATCACCTCCTCACCCAATTTTGCATACTTGGTGGCTGTCAACATGTTGACTGCACTCTATCACTCTTTCCACACGCACACACACACAACAAACACACACACAAAGAGGGATGTAAGTACTCCAAGCTTTGATTACTGAAAACTCTAAAACAGATACTTAGAAGATGCACACACATTTAGAGACACACAAGCAAAGTGTGAATGGATGTCTTTAGGGTGACGGTGATTAAAGCAGGTTGCACGTCCGCATGTTTTCCTGGAATGAAACGGTGGCTCAACAGAAAGTGACAGGAGTGGCAGCACTTCAAAGTTATCTTCAAAACAGGTTTGCATATTGGCACTCCGGAGGCGGATCCTTTACCACACTTGACACGAATGCAATATTTTGGTCATCATTTGGAAAAGCTGAAGCAGAGAAATAGATGCAGGGGTAAGAAATAGAGGATGATTTAGGTTTGTCGCTTTTTTATGGGCCTGCTTCCTGCCAACTGTGACAGGAAATAGGAAAGGCAGCGAGGGTCAGTGTAACAACAGATCCTAGAGACAATAGACTCTTATTTTCTCCTGGATTTAACTGTACTGTACACTAGCCCTGGGGAATCAATTAGAACCATGGTGTGCTTGGTTTTTCAGCCCCCATTGACTTGGCAGTAATTTGTTTACTTCACAGTCAAGCTCTGGATACAAAAAAAAAAAAAAGATATAAAACTCCTTCCTTACGATGAAACTATCCTGCTATTTTCTGTTTTAATGCATTAATGAACAAACTGCACCATACTTCAAACAGGTAACAAAAAGTTTCTGCATGAATATACACAGCACAGCCCGTGATTAGTCGCCCCATTGTCACTTGAGTTAAATCTTATTCATAAAAGTATGCAGGAGCTAAAAGCTTGACCTCAGGGCCAGGTCAAGGCCTCCAGCAGCTCTATTACCATATGTTTTCCTTCTGCATGCACAACAAAGACTGCAGATGCAGCCTGCCAGCCGGCCGACCAGCAGTGAGGCTCTTTCTTACATCAGGAGGCATCGAGAATAAACAGCTCATCACACTTGTGGTGACTCTCGGCTCCCAGACGAAACTGGCAGGTGTCACCTTGTTATTTCGCTGTGTAAAAACCAGCCTCAGTCTACAGGGAGTTGATTAGCATGAACCTGTTGCCGCATTTCCTGCTTACCTACGGCACACAGAGAGCTCACTAGAGAATTAAGCAGTTCTGCTGCATCTGGGATACTGGTGGACCTAAAATTAGCTCAGCTGTGAAACAAAACTGCCAAGAGTATGGCACATTTTAAATATCTGGGTGTCATTATCTAACATCTGTGGCATCGTGGAATATTTATCACCTTTTTTTTGGGCGGGAGGGGTAAATGTGATAATTGCAGCTGTTAATGAAATTTGTCTGTTGGTAGCCTAAATCTCAACAATATTTAATTAACACACAATCTTTTTAAAGTTTGGGTTAACTTAAATGCTGCTACTAACACATATGAAGCTGAAAATACCTCCACATTGCTGCAGGATAAATCTGGATGCTGTCATGTTACCTGCAGAGGAAGTGTGTATTCACAGCCTTCGGTGTAGTAGCAGATTTGTCTCTTAAGGATATTAACATCTCTGCTATATTTTTAGCTTTAGGAGTGATTCACTCAGACCTTCACAACTAGTCTTCCCTGTCCAGAGGGGAGTCGTGTGAATTCACATGAACGTGGGTGTTCTCACCAAGTAAACAATAAGCCATCGTTGGGTTACATATGCAAAAATAACTCCACTTTTACAGTGATGTGGCTAAATTTGCTGAAAGTCCCAAAAATGACCAATAGTCCCGAAAAAACTGACTCACTAAATGTTGTTTGTTCAAAGCACACTGAAGAGGGGTTCCACCCGAAACATTTGTGTGGCAATAAATATTGCTTATCCATTGGAAGTGCTGTCCTGTTTAACTTTTGACTTTTAAATTTGCTGAAAGGCAATGGAAGACCCTAAATAATAGTTCTTTGCAGATTTTGACTCAAAACTTACTAAATAAGGAGTTCAAATTATCATCTCCTCTACTTTTATGCAGAGCTACTTCCCTTATCAGAAAAGACCGGATCAGTCTCATAACACTGAACAGAAAAAAGAATGTTTCTCCTGCATCAAACCTCCTATGACAAACATTAACATTGCAACAAGAGGATCCAAAGTGCAAGTTGCAAGTGCATACAGTGATGGCACATGAGATTAACCCCCCCAAAAATGAGCAGAAATAGGGTCATGGTGAGCTCGCCACACAAACACTGTAAATCTGCACAGAAGTACTGTAGGGAAGCCAGAGGAGAAAACAAACACCCTCAGGTGCTATCAGGGGCCGCACAGTTACACAGTGATGATGAAGTGTTGGTCTATAAAAGTCCAAAGAGGAGCACTGCAGGAAAAGACCAGTCATCAAGCAGACGGGCTGTAATCTGCACCTTAGCAATCAGTTATGTAGATCAGAGGGGCATTTCTCTGCATCCCCTCACAGCCTCACATAGCATACATGCGCACCACACAGAGCGAGCAAGTTGCCCTTCACCTACCGTACCTTTGGTGCGAGCGGCGCTCAACCCCAGAGCCACCACAGCCAACACGCCGACTATTCTCAGCATCTTCTCGGTGGAGGTTCAGCACCGGGATGGAGAGCGGACAGCAGCGACCTCTTCCTCTCCTCTCCTTCTTGCCTCTCCCCCTCTTCCCCTCTCTCCCTCTCCTTCTCCTTTCCGCCCTCTCCCTCTTGTTCACCGCCTCAGGTTTCTCTCCTCTGGCTCTTCAAGCAGTGTGTGGAAACAGTTCACTGGTATGTGGGACTACACGAGCAGCGTGGAGTGGAAGAAGGACACCGGGTGCTCGCAAAGCACCTCGCCGCACCGCAAACCGCGCGCTTTGCACCGCAGGTCTCGTGGACGGTCGAGACAGTAACTAAAGTGGTTTTCTGATGAGACGGGACCAGAGAGCCGCGCACCCCGGGACCAGACCGAGCAACGTCACAGGGAGGAGAGCGATGGATTCAGCCGCTTTTTTTCTCTTCTCTGCCCCCCACTCTCTCTCTCTCTCTCTCTCTCTCTCTCTCTCTCTCATACATCCTCCGCCCTCCCCTATCCTCCCATCTCCTATCTGTGGAGTATCCCAGCCTTCTCCAAATCACCATAAGTCTGCCACGCTGAGGACAGGAATGAAACAATTGCTTAAAATGCATACTCCATAAACAAGTTTCTAAACAAAGAACATGTGACTAATATTGAAGGTGTCATTTGCATTGCGAATAAATCTATTACATAGCCTAAAATCAAACTATTATGGCTTTAAGGCTTATAATTTAATGTCAAAAAGCCACTATAAACTTATTAAAGTGTAGCCTAGGTAGGGTAATGAAGTCACTGTAAGCTCACAATGAGGCCAATCATAAACACATTATTATCAATTTTAATTATTATTTATTAAACTAGGTGAGTTTAGTTTATCTGTGAGAGTC
Source organism: Naso thynnoides (assembly GCA_029783665.1). NCBI lineage: Eukaryota > Metazoa > Chordata > Actinopteri > Acanthuriformes > Acanthuridae > Naso > Naso thynnoides. The sequence continues at coordinate 5,791,798 of JAQLOL010000024.1, forward strand.
CCATTGAGATGACAAGATCTTTTTTTTAAAGGGAGCCCAGGTCAAGAAGGCAGCAGCTGCAGTTAACAGAATAAAAATGAGCAAGAATTAAGGATATATAAAGACGTACAAATGAGCAGCATTACAGCACATAATCCAAAAGTAAATGAGCAGCACTCTCAGCATTACAAGAGACACACAAGAACAACATGAGCGAGCATTTAAAAGAAGTCACTGATTTATTTATATATTTATTTTTTGCCTCATGATGCAATTCATCTTAAATGTCATCATCATTTATATAAGTTTAATTCGGCATGCTGGCTACATTAAAAGTAGATATATAATGAGCACAAAGTGTTGGCAAAAGCTTGCACCTTCAACGTTTTACATCAAAATTCACCTTTTCTCTAAAATCGTTGCAACCGCTCAGAGCCAGTGATATTTCACGACTCAAGGATTTCAGTTTAGCTCAAGGACTTTATTTTTCACTTTAGACAGACTTTGATATAACCTGGATGCTAATGCACCTCTTATCTTAGAGAAAAACCTTCAGACTGCTGCTTAAATGTCAGATGTTTTCATTGTTTCCAAAAATATGCAAGAAAATTAAAAATCTCTGAGCAACATGGCTCATTTTGCCAGAGAAGACCTTATTGCTTTCCATGCAAATCGCAAATCCTCATTTTATTCTTTCAGTTTGTATGTAAAGTGTGTGTGGGCGCGTGTTGGCAGCCATGCGAGTGTTTGCATTGCCGGGCAGTAGGATTAATAATAACTTTTTCAATTTTCCTGAGTAGCCTATCTCAAAGGAACTTTTCTCTTGGACTATATCTCTGCTGGTTAAGGATTATTCTGGGCTGCAGAGAAAATATTGCCAGCGTTATCTAGAGGGAGAGGGGAAAAAAGTAATACAAACAGATGACAATGCACAGATTTGAATCCACACCATCCAGTGATGAAATTAAATTTGGTCTTCTTTTCAGTGAGAAACGACTTAAGTGCTGCACAGCCAACAAACAGGATTTCCTGAGCTCGTTTCAAAAGAGGTGAAAAGGACACCACGGTGGTGGGTTCTCAAACAGTGGTGCGTGGACCTTCAGGGGACCTCAGAAACACGATGGATTTTTAATATCTTGTTCCATGTAATATCAAATGTTGCTTCTTCTTATCTAATGAATATTTAAGGACCCAGTTCGGGGTTCAAAATACTTTGCAACACCGATCTTCTCCATATTATAGCCATTAATCACCAACAACACATGTGGTAAAACACAATAACTGTGGTGTAAATAACTAATCTTGATCTAAGGCAGTTTAGATGGGGGTTTGGTCATTTTCTGGGTTTAATATGATTTTGTCAGTGACTGGGCAGCATCAGGAAAAACATGTTTTCATTTTTTCATCAAGGCTATTTTCAAAATCGCAACCTGCTGCAAATGGCCAATTTTGCTAGAACCCAGTTTCTGCTCTCCAGGTTTTTCTGATGCTTTTTCATTATTGACTCACATTATGCCCACTAGGCTACCATATCCGCCACCCTGGGAACAGTGAATTGCAAAGCTATAATGCTAATGTGATATGACACTGTGTCCAAGGAAAAAAAAAATAAATAAAAAAAAGTTTCTCTCATGCTGTGTGTGTTAGGCAATCTAACCTGGCTGAGAAGTTTAATGTGCATTTCCTTTCGCCTCTGTACCTTTGGGAGATGTTAGAGACATACATTACCAGCAGCCATTTGCTGTGTAAGCTGCTAAATGATGATGGAAGCAATACAAACATGATGAGGACATTGGTTATAAATTGACTAATGCATTGTAGTGTAGTAAATACTTGATATGCTGTGAAAACTGTCAGAGTAGAATGAGTAAAAGGATTTCAATAATAAATTCTTTAAAGTGCAGCTGTCTGCAGAGAAGTTATGAGGACAGTTAAAGTTTGACAACCTAAAAATGTCCCATACTAATGCCTTGTGTGCTCAGAAAACAATGATTAGGGCTGACTTCATGAGGAAAGTTGAGTTTCAATTGATGAGGGAGGTGGAGCGGAGTTTTTTATATTGATTTTTGTTCTTTTAGCAAAATTCCTTGGACTCCATTTATGAGCCACTGCAGCAGAACACCGTCACTGCGGTGCTAATGAGTCGCTCTCAGTGCACCTGGCTGATATTTCCCGTACAGTGAAACATTTGAAGGCTTTTGTTGCTGAAAGTCCTTATAGCCAGAAATGACCTAATATTTGTTCAATTTTAGGCACTTTGCAGAAATGGATGACTATCACTGATCCCCAACTATTATGAAAATGAGTTAGTAGTAACTTAAGCTTATTTTCAGATACTGTGCACAAAACAACAATTACACAATATAAAATTTTTGTCTTGTCACTGTGAGATGCAGTAATGTGATTTACAAAGACATCCGTTGTCCACATTTATCTTTCAGTCAGGGAACCCAACGAAGCTGCTACACAGAGACACACACAGTTGTTGGGGTTTTTTTTTTCCTCCAGCAGAGCAGGTCTGGGTGAGATTCCTCTGTGCACAGCAAGTGTGACAGATAGAAAAGCACACTCATGCATCTTAATTTGATCATTTACCGAACACATGGAGAGAACAGAAAAAGCCATCTTCTCCATCGCTGAAACCAATGGTCCATTGTGCTGTCATTCAGTATATAATCACAGAGAGGCGTGCACGTTTTATATGGACATTTTTGTCTTAAATTAAAGTCCACATAAATGTTTGAATGTGAGCTTGTGGGGAAGATGTTTAGGCATTTACATGAAAATCAAATTTTTGCCTTCTGAGGAATGCATTTAAAACAGGTCCGAGCCAGATGGCTCCCTGCTGCTGTTCCTGCCATTCTCTTGGAGACGAGGCAGCCCCTCATTCTCCATCTTGTGTCTCCGAGCAATCATCCATCGCCCTCTTACTTCTCTTATCTTTCCCTTAACTGAGAGGTCATTCTGTCTTAAGTAATCGCCCTCCACTGTTTCTATTTGTCCTGTCTTTCATCCCATATCTGCTCTTTCACCCTCCCTTTGTTTCTCCTGATGCCTCTGGCTTCTCCTCAAATCTAAACGTGGCCTAATCATCCAACTGACAACACATTCAGATCTCTCTATCCACCCTTCTCCACCCTCGGCTCCCCATTTAGTGCATGTGACAGAGTGCAGTGCCTCCGCATACTCCCACTGACAGCTGGCTTGGGCTCGAGGAGGAGGGAAAGTAGGGGAAGGGGAGACAAGAGAAGGGAGGGATGAGAGGAGGTATAGACAGGCAAAGAGATAGACCATCATCCCCCCAGTGTTTCCCCGCGGCTCTTTCTGAGGAAGTGTCGGTTGCGCCGCTTTGAAGCCGCCTACATCATGCAGAGGTCTGAAGCTGTGAGAGTGCCTTCTGGCCCCGTTTTGCCTCGCCTCACTGACAGGAACTGGGCCAGAAGTTGTCATCTGCTCAAAGCCTTCCGTATCTCTCAATCCCATTACTGAGAACTATAAATGTAAATATTAGTGACTCTTCTGACACACAATGAAAATTTACGTTTTAAAACTTGTGCTTTTTCTTATTATTATTGATTTGGCTTCTCTCAGCTACTTTGGTTCGCTTTGTTTCACTTTTATATTAAACATTAAAGGCACCAAAGCAGTACTTTTGCAGGTTAAGCCCATTTATCACAAATATAAAATGCTAGGTTTACAACTAAATAGTTTTAACCCTTCAGACTTCTTTTGTCTTCAGTTTATTTTTAAACAACAGGAAACTTTTTAAGCTAAATCTTTGAACCTATTTAAGAGGTACAAGGAAAACACAGAAACTGTGACTTCTACAAATGAGAATTCTTTTTCAAAGTTACACATTCATCATCACATAAAGCAGCAAAGACCTTAAAAATAATTTTATGCACATAATCTGCTTAAACACACAATGATAACATTATTAATAATCAGTAAAAAACTATAAACAGGTAGTCAGTAGAATTACACAACTGAAGCAGGTTGGAAAGCTTTTATGAATGTTATGTTCGATGGAAATGATTAGAAACAAATTGATGCATGAAACATTGAGGAAATACATCCAAAAGGGCACAGGCGTAAATCCCTTTGGTGACACAGGGGACATGTTACCCTCTTTCAGACAGACTTGCAAAATTATCTTTTCAATTGACAACCATCATATTTGAGATTGCAGTGCAATTTAAACAGGATCCAAAAAAATAATAATTTGTCTCTTTCCACTGACTGCCATTCACATTTTTTCTAAAATATGTATATATCAGGACATTCCTCTCTATTCAAATTTTTTGGTATCATTCCAAATTTCTGAAATATTCCAGGAATTTTAGCCCATTCATTTCTTGTGGATGGAACCTGCAAAGTTAAAAAAAAAAAAAAGAAAATCACAGTTATTTTATTAAACTTTATAACCTTACTTCCACCCAGAAATTCCATTCAAACCTTATAACATTCACAAGACTTTTAACTATAAAAATTGTATTCACATTGTTTTGCAATCTTTAACTGTTTTTGAAATATTACAGTCTTAGTTTTATGCTGTTTTTGCACGTTTTCAGATTTTATAATGAGTGTGTATTGCAGAATGTTCAGCACTCTAGAGTGAGTCACATGACCACTAGAATGTAGAGACTTTCTTCAAAAATCTTTCAAACAAATTGCTTTGACTCCCAAAATATGCAATCTAAACACAGGATTCATATATCAAACTCTAGGAAAATTTGTTTTCTCTCAAAAATTCACACTCTTTTACCAAAAGGAGTTACACTTTTGGTGGTCCAAGCCTTTAAGCAAAAAGCACTCCAACCCAGTCCCCCTTTAACTCCAGTGAAAGTTTTCTTCCGACACTTTGAACAAAAACTTAGTGGTGTGGTCTTTTTAAAACTGCAATATTTTACTCATTTTTACTTTTTTCCGCACAAACATGAGATGTACTTCTTCAGCAAAGCTTTGGAATGTTCACATTCTTCTAATTTTATGGATACAACATTTATACTGTTTTCTTCCAGGGGTACATTGTCATGGCTTTCTCTGTTTTTCTAAGTATGTCTGCACAGTTACACACAACTGATGCTAGTATGTGTGTTCGTGGTGTGTGTGTGTGTGTGTGTGTGTGTGTGTGTGTGTGTGTGTGTGTGTAATTCTGTGTTTGTGGGTTCTGAAACCTGAATTTTCACTCATGGTGTGGGGTCCGACAATCTTTGTGGGGACAAACTCTTGGACCCCATAACTTTTTTTTTTTTTTTTTTTTTTTTTATATATTTTTTGGGGCTTTTGTGCCTTTATATACAGGACAGCGGA
>JAQLOL010000024.1:5826324-5837549 GCA_029783665.1 Naso thynnoides
TTGCTGTGAGCTGGTCGCTCAGTGTAATCCTTGCAAAGTAAGCAGCTCCGTGCTTACTTGGTTGTCCTCTGCTTTGGGGTTAGCTAGCAGGCCTTGGCAAAGCTGCTAACAGTTGCTGCTGTAGGAAAAAGTTCTCTTGTTCGCTGGGGCTGCTGTTTGCAGCTCTCAGCAGCTGAAGTTCAGAAGAAGATCCCTTGAGGGCTTGGAACTTCTGGTGAGAGCTCTGGTGGGAGTTCAGGAGCGTCTTGAAGGCCGCAAGAGAGGACCTCAGGAGAGGTCCCTGAGTCTCAGGGGAGACAAGAGGGAGAGAGAGGACCTCCTGAGAGGTTGCTGGAGACAAGAGAGTGAGGAGGACCTCTCGAGAGGTCCTTGGAGATGAGTGAACAAAGGAAGGACCGGGTTTTTGTTGCCTGGTCAGGGGTGTCGATCCCACTGCTCAGTCCACAGCTTTCTTTGTGGCAGATGAGAAACATATTTATTCAAAAACAGTCCTGTTGAAATCCCTAAAATGAACGTCTTCATCTGTGGATCCCAACATAGCATTTTATGGGAGCTGCTGCAAGCTTTTGCAACGTTATGGGTGCAGCAGAGCTGATGTGGAGCTATCAAACAGTCTAATATTGCTTTGGTCATCCATTTCCAATCTTTTAAAAAGTTCTCTCTGTGTTACGAAGTGACTCACTTGTTTCTAGTCTGTTTCCCTAAGGAGAAGAAACGGCGGACCGCACTATTTCCGGGAAGGCATCTTCTTTTCAAAATGTAAGGAGCGTTGTTTTGTTAGCGGCTGTTCTCACTGTTGTCCCAGCAACTGCCTTGCATTTTGACGTCCCCAGACAATCAGCAGGCGAAGATCTCCAATTGTCTGGTATCGAGAGGCTATTGCTTGGTTTGTAGGATACAATTCATTACACACAACCCAAACCCTAAAGGAAAGTTGGAATGCCCTTGTACACACAGACACGTCTGTGTGTACAAGACACACATTTCATTTTCAATATATTTCAATGAAAATGAATGTAAATGAAATGTAGCCTGGTCTATTAAACCAATTACTCTGTCTTACTTTTGGCTCATTCTTAAAATAATGCTGCCCACCCGAGCTGAAGTGTGACTACAGAGTGGTAATGACTGAATACTAGTCAGAGTTTGAAATCTCTACTCAAAACCTCCATCAAAGTGTCCCTTGTATATCTTTCCTGGTGCAGAGACACAAGCCCAAGGCATGAATTATCACACAGAGACAGTTCTGGTGATAATTGACTGAAGGAATGCCAGCCACTTACTGATGAACATGGAAACACTCCACTGTGCATCTCCAAATGGCTTTACGGGGCTAATGGCGGTGTGGGAAAAATGAGCTCACATAAGGCAGGGGAAGTAATGTAGCTTCCAGCTCAGCTCATTTTCTCCAAACGAAAGAGATAATCTGGACCCCCCGAAGGCTTCCGAGATTGAAAGCTTCACAAGCGGAAAGGCCAAATAACTAAGAGAAATTAGACGTGAACCTGGGCCAAAGTTTTCTCATTTCACTCCCACGCCTCCCATCACAGGCGATGACAGTGTTCTCCAGCCTTACAGCAAGGAATAAATGTGATGTAACAGTCTACCTTTTTGCCATTTTCTTTCATTGACTCCCTTATTTCTATTATCATTTCTTTCTGTGTTCACTCTCTCTTTTCCACATTACCTTACATCTTTTTTCACTCTTTTTCTATCTTGCATGTTTCCTTCCCTCTTTTTCCACGCATCAGTGTTTGCTGTCGAGGGTGCACACAGAAATCCACAGTGTTTGTGACAACTGGAGCACTTTCCATCTCCATCCAGATGGACTGGCATCCAACTGTCTCAGCAGAACAGCCGTTCATTCCCACCAGCAGCTCCTGTCCTCGCCTGAGTGAAACCTGCACAGCCAGCATGGTGAAGAGAGTTTAAAGACAGGAATAAAGACAGAAGGATTCCAGTGTATTGTTTGGTATTTTAGGGGAACTGGTGGAAAATACATATGATTAAATCAAGTTGTAATACTTCTAGACAATCCAGATTACCCTGATGATGTTATTTCTGGCTGATTTTCTCTAATATTATACAACTATTGTCCCTCTTATTATGTAAAGTGATGTATAAAGTTGCAATCATTGGGTCTTAATTCATATGCTTCTGTTAGTACAATTCTATGCAGTACACTGTGTGTTTAACTTGCGTAGTGCAGGAATTTCAACAGAGTTGTGTTATCTCTGATCTAACCTGGCTATTGGTCATTTAACAGAGACAACAATTGCAGCGTTTGTGCATATTTTCTTTTTCTCCTCTTTTAAATTGTAAACCAACAGGGTGGAAATTTACATGTTATGATAAAATAATTGACCACGATTGTCAACCTCCGAAATATCGCTTGATTTCAGTTCAGCTGAATTTTTCTCCAAACAAACATAGGCTTTTACCTCTTTACACCATCACTTTGCAAGAATTGTATCATGTATTGAAATGCTATGGATTCATTAAAGATTAGATCAGATTAGATCACCGAAGAACTGCAGAGATCATCCACTGAATCATTCTTTCCATGATGCAGGAATTAGGCCGCAATATGATGACTGGTCTCATCTGGATCAACAGACAAATTTTTGGAATCTATATAACTTTCTTGCCTAAGAATAATTGAAACTTGATAGCCTATAACAGCTCTTAGTCTGCTTTAAAATCTCTGCTAGGCTAATTATCCCTCTCTTTCTGATACTCTAATGGCATCAGCTGAAGGTGAGATGTGTCCAGCCTTCACATGCTTTTTAACCTTTATCATTATAACATCTCGGTACTCAAAGTGCATTGCATTTTAACATACTGACATTTTAAACACACCTGTGCAGTTAAAATAGACAGAAATAGAACATTTATTGAAGGTGTAGTCATAGTATTTTCCTGAAAACAAAATACAGACTTTACTCAGACAAAATCAGTCCCACTCAATGGCCACATAAGGCCCCTAAACATGTGTGGTGATGGTGATCGTGTCTGTAGATCCCCGCCCTCTGCCTGCATTTTGATGTTTTTGTTTACTCAGGACATTTCTGGCCTGAGTATGGATGCATTTCCCTGGTCAATGAAAGTGTGCAAGTAAGTCTGGGAGAGGATAAAAAATTGCGACTGGACTAAATCAAAAAGAAAATGAAAAGAAAATCTAGCCCTATTAGGCAAAATGGCAAGCGAATAAATATCAATCAGGAACAAGAGTGAATTTCTATTTGGCTCAGACATGCTTTTTTCAAGAGGCTGCGTATGAAGAGCAATGTGGAGCTGGCCTGCTTTCTGTTTGACAGGTAGGTGCAAAACACCAGCAGCTAGCTTGGGCTAGTGTTGCCACTTAACATTCAGGGTCGGAAGGCAGCTGGTCTTCTATCCTGCCTGTGTGATGCTGTTAGGAAGAATAGGGGAAACACATCAAGCTGGTGTTAGCATCACGACTGGAGGATTTACTCTTCTATATATCAGAAAAACATACTTCAGGTATCAATAAACAGGGTTGGCAAGATTACTTTGAAAATGTAATAGGTTATAGATTACTAGTTACCCCTTTTAAAGGTAATGTAACTAATTACATTTGATTACTTTTTTAAATTTGTAGCAATTTTTTTCATCTTTTATTATTTTCAAAATTTTAAACCAGGTAGTAGTGGACATGGGGTGCTGCAAATGCAAACAAGAGAACAAGAGCATCAGAGTAGCATCAAACTTTACTAAACTTGAGAACATGAAAAGCACAAAATGAATATGATTCAACATATAGCTGAAGCTTTTAACAGAAAATATCCAGATGTAATCCCCTTTGTAATCATTAACATTTTCAAAACTAACTGCAATTTAATTACATTTTTTTCTTAGTAACTGTAACTAATTACAGTTACATTTATTTTGCAATTCAAGTACATAATTTTGTTACATGTGCTTGGTTACTTCCCAGCACTGTCAATAAAAAAGCTGTAAACTAATGGCCTTCAGTTCAGTCCATTTCTGAAAACATTGCCATAGTGTCCCTGAGCTGGCTAAAAGTTCCTTCACATTCTCAAAAACCTGTGAACAAATGATTCAGTTCAGCTAATTTGACCAATTGATATGATATCCCATTGCCATATCCCAGTAAACATAGTCACTTGCAAAATAACATCTATAACCAAAATATATGTACTTGAGTCTCCTTAAATATAAATTTCCTTTATACCCATGAAATATAATAACTACATTAGGCATGGGCTGGTTCCCTGTTTATTTGACTTTCAAAGTTAAAGAGGCTGCTTTCAGTAACATTCATACGTGCAGTAATATAAGCTTTACAGGACAGAGAAAGTTCTCCAGGTGAAACAGAATTAAACCTTTAGCTTTTGAAATATTTCTGTAAACTTTGGGATGTCTGGAAGAACATTAGATCCTGACCAATCAAGTTGGCGTGTCTGATTTAAAAAGCCTAAAAAAAGTTACACTGCTGTGCCATGCGTAATCGCACATCCTGCATGGGAGATGTCATTATCTTTTCACATGGCAGGGGGATTGCTGGGAGTATTCAAGCTTAAAATGAGCCCACATTTTGGAGGCTCTTTCTTTCATTGGCATAGTCAAAGTGATCAAGGTGTGAACTCATAGTGCATGCAAACAGCACTACTGTGTTAAACAGACACACTTCCATTTTTCATGCATAGTCATACTTCTGTGGTTATTTTGGTGAAAGTAATGCAAAAGTAGTGTAATCAGTAACTTATTACTCCACACAGAAAGGTATATTTTTGGGCAACTTTTTACTTTCAAATGAAAGTAACTTGTAATATCTAACATATTACATTTTGGAAGTAACTCACGAAACACTGTTCACCGACATGCAAATTATCTCATTGGCAGCTTTTGAAACTCTTAAAATCTGCAATGTGCACTCATTTTATCGCATATTTACTAACTTGTGATGAAAAATAAGGGAAGCACACAAGTTGAGCTGACGTTAGTTTCACAACTGGAGGATTTATTCTTCCTTTGTATGCTTCTTACTCTCCACTACCTGCATGATAACATGTGCAAAGAAGAGACTCATGATGCTACAAGCTTAAAGTAGCAACATATACCTCAAGCTACTAGCCTGGGCCCAGACCAGAGACTCCGCCCACTCCACTGAGCGGACTTGATCTTCTTGGTCTGGTTTTGCCTCCGCTTTGGTCGATTCTGAGAGGGAGGGGATTAGATTTTCACAAACCATTCCTAATTGGCTGTCACGTTTTCAAATTTAATCATGGAGAGCGGTCATTGCATTGCCGGGAGTAGGTCTGGCCTACTGTGGAGTGTGTGTAAAGAGAAGTCTGGCAAGACAACTGAAATCCAAAAATGTCTCCAAAAGCTGTTTAATAATCACATTGATGTTGTGTTGTGATTGAGATTCTGACCCATAATTTTATCTAGGAAAGAGACAAATAAACATTTTTCGCTTGAAATCACATCTCATTATCATCATGAGACACGGGACAGCCGGACCTCCTCCCTTCTTCTCCCTTCTGAGGACAGACGTGTCTCCTGATGGTAGAGCTGCATGAAGCATTGGCACAAACAGACAGATAGCAGCTTCTTTCCCACATATAGGCTAAATCTGGCATTTTTTAAAACTCATATGAAAGACACTGGTCCTGTAACATAGCTTTGTCAGTTGAAACATCAGATATTTCTCAACAGACAGCTTAGTTCTTCTCATGGCTCCCCACCCTCAGTGCTCATTGGATAATCACTTTTTCAGCTGTGAGAATAAGATAAGATGTGATAAGCCTTTATTAGTCCCACTGTGGGGAAATTTGCATTGTTGCAGTAGCAAAGAGGAAAGCCGGTTGCACAGAAAACAACATAAAAAGTAGAATTGCACTATAAACACTATGAACATGTAGAGTGCAAGTATTTACATATTGCACACAGTATATTGACGATCTAAACTAAGCATTGCTTATTTACTCATGACCTATTGCACACCGTATTTGATAATTAATTAACATATTGGACACAGTATATTGATAATTGTGACTGAGTGTGGCACACTACAGTGAGTATTGTACATAACCTGTTGTAGACAGAAAAGTGTACAGCAGATGCAGAATATTTCGCAGGCTAAAAACTAAGTGTTGGTGTGTGCGTGTGTGGATGAGCGTCCACAGGGAGCAGCATTGATTATACAGTCTAACTGCTGCAGGAGAGCACCTTTGGGCGTACATTGTGTTTATCACACAAAGAGGCTCATGTAAACCTCTGCACTCCACTTCTAAATTCACCCACTAACAGGTACAAATGAGACGACTTTAAATGAGTTTCCATCTATTCTGTTCATCCTGTTTTTATGAACATCTAAAAAACCTGAGGACATTCATAAACAAGTTGAAATATCACAAGAAGAGTTTCTATGTTTGGCTGAAATGGAGGAGGTGGAGTACTGATGAAAGCAAAAATGTGACGAAGTGCAATGGAGACACACTGAGCCGATGAGCAGAGAGATCATGACGTACATCAAGCATGTAACTTCATTGTTCATTGAAGCATCTGCTCTACTGAAAATATGAAAAATAGCAGCAGATGAAAACATCAAATGTGTGAATGAAGAGACTGCAACATTCCTCATTTTAATACGTAAAACAAACATATGCCATATCTTTAAACTTATGTTCTGCATTCTGTGTGTTAGTGTTTAGAACAGTTATGTGTACTACTAACACGGAAACACAGGAGTGAGCACACAGTAATCTTTTTCCTCCATCTCCATCTCGCGCACGACCCTCCACTGCAGAATTCGAATCTGGACACCCTTTTCCTGGCTGATCCCTCAGGACCCCGAGTCCTTTCCAGCTCCACATAGGAAGCCCAATGCATTATGCATCACCATCCATGCCTATTTCAGAGCAGGGAAGCAAAAAATAGAGAGAAGCACAGAGCTTCCAAGCTCCCGCAATCAGTCCCAAAGTAGCTTATGTTTCTGTGGAAAAACGAGGTCTTGTTCCGACTGTACGGAATTACCAAGAGGAAAACATGAAATATTTAGCATTGTCATCCCCTTCTACCCCTCTCTATTTTCAAACTCAAGCTTCCTAAGGGAAAACAAGTCAAAAAAAAAAGTGAAAGATGGCAGAGAGTATACAGTATGTTTTCTTCTTCTGATTAACCAGGAGCTTCTTTCTGGGTGTTGGTGGGCGAGGAAGCACAAACATGGATTAGTGGAGGTCAGGATTGCTAGATTTGCCCTCAGGGGACGGGATGACACGCAGAGGTGGAACATGGGATTTGATTTATGCTGCTTGGAAGTGGTAAGGGGAACGGGCTGGCGTAGGTTGGATCAAAGCGGGCATATGATGACGGTGAGGCATTTAGCACGCATAAATGGACAAACAACCACAGGCAGGAGTGTATGGTGCATGCATAAATTCATGACAGGATACAAATGCACACGACAAGGAGCTGTTTTTCTTTTAGACCTGTGCATTTGTATGAAGCGGAACACACCTACGCACAGGCCAGGGTGACCTTAACACACATTCTGCCTCCACAGGTACCTTGCACTGAAAATGTGTCTGTGGCACCTGAATAGGCCCTGTGCACTGACACCAAGGCTGTCCAACCTGCAGACCTATTATTTCCTGCCCTCCAAAAGGACTGCACACTATTTGGTGGTGTGTAGAAGCCATAAAATGGTCTGACAGTCACTTAGCTTTTTGTCCTATACCTGAAACTGAAAAGGTTTTTCAGTAATGTATTTTTTATGCATGTGTATATGCATGCATTCCTCCTGTGTGTGCAATCTCCTCTAACGTGCCTACTTTCATCTGGATGCATGTAACACTACTGCTGAGCTTCTCTTTTTTTCCATGAGGAGGATAAAAGCAAAAATCATTCAATTGTGTGGGAACACTGGGGCCCTTTCAATTCTCTCTGGGACATCAAAGCACACAGCAAGACGCCGCACTATTACAGTCCATGGGTGGGATGAAAATATATTACAATATCTACACTGCTGAAATCTATGACGAGAGGTTTCGTAACAAAGAGCAGATTCCTCTCAGTCATTTGTTTCCACTGAGGACTGTGATTAATCTAACCTTTGATGTTTTGAAACAACGGGGAGGAGGAAGAGATGAGGGGGCCGCTGGGGGAGCCGCATGGGGATGTAAAGACTTAGTAATGCATTGCTTTGAATGGCGAGCTAATGAAGCAAATTGAATTGAATCACGCAGGATATTGAAACTGTATTGCGGAGTGACACAGCATGCAAGCACAATGCGCAACAGCTCACTGTTAAAAGATTAGGGCTGAGATGGAGGGATAAAAACACTCAACTCTCAGAGGGGAGAAATGAAGAGTCGCAGGAAATAGAAGCACAGGATTACTTCATGGCCTGTCAACCGCCGTATATAATGTGTTTAAAATGAGATGCTGTTCACATCATCAGCCACGTCCTTTGTTGTAATACAAAGAGCAGATACGCTCGAAGGTGTGAATAGCAGCCAAGTTGTGCAGAAACGTTGCAGCACATTCAACACACAGTGACACACAGCGTGATCGACAAAATGCCAACGCAGAGTGTGTATGTGTGGTTGCGTGTGCCTCCAAGGTTATGGGGCGCAGGAAGTGCCATTAGGTGTGAATTAGGCGGAATTAAAAATGAATCGCTGTCATGCATTATTAAAACTAGCCTAATTGCATTTGCATAAGTTTATGAGATGCTGTGTACGTGTGCAGGCATGCAAGCACGTATGTGCATGTGCAAGTTGATACAGTTCTTCCTGATGGGGCTGTTACTCATGGTCTGCATCATAAAAGTACAAAATTTAAATTCTCTTCTTCATTCTTCTTCTTCATTTTGACTGTTTGATGCAAGTCAGTTATTGTCTCTCTTTAACTCTTTCTTGCAACCAACAAATCCCTTCAAATTTTACCTGACGAAAGCAACACAAACCGTAGAGAACAGATTTCCAGCAAGCCGGCCCTTGATTACCAGATGGCTCGGTGTCATCTTAACTTTGATCACAGTATAACATGTGGTGCTGTTTTGCACAGAGCAGAGGGCATGAGTACCTCTTTTCATACAGAAGTTTGACTCACATTAGCATGAAGCAACATTGCCCCTGTGTGGCGAAAGGAACAAAAAAGCAGAGTTGTCAGATCACAGTTTGGGTTTGATGACATTTATCACCACAAATCTTAATCAGTTGATCAATATGTTTAAAAAATTATTTGTAGACAGGTGGGGGCAGTTAGTGTTCTGAAGTGCAAATACAGCAATGTGTTTTAAGTGACAAATTACAACGATAATACATTTAAAAATGTTTAAAATTATTATTTCTGTTTAACATCAAATATCAATGATAAAATACCCAGGAAAAAGGCCTTCTTAATTATTACTTCTTAAGAGTTTAAAATTCTAAAACTGGGCTTAGCAGCTAATTAGCTTCAGGACTGTGTGAATGTAATACGATCAGATTTGATTGACAGTGGCTTACCAATGCCAGCAAACAACCAGTTATAATCAGATTGGAATTCAATATGTGACATCGCCTTTTCCCACCTGGGACACACCCACTTCAAACCAGTGAACTGTCATGTAAAATTAACAAAAAACAAGAAAAAAAAAAAAAAAAACCCAAAAAACAAAGCGGTCAAAAAGGGCTAATTTTAAAAAAAAAAGTGATTTCAAGTCTTTCAAAGTGCCTGCACATTTGACCCACGTGTTGCATCGATGTTTCAGTATGAACCAAAGTTTTTAAGGATCAGCTCCATCAGCTGAAACAATGCAAACTGAAAATACAACTTGCTTTAGTAGCATGTAGTAGGCCGACATTATGGTGTTGCTATGACTAATGGGAGGCGTTTTATGTTGATGTTTTTGAGTGAGGTGTAAGGTGTTTATTATTTTGCTAGACTACAAAATAGCAAATTATTCCTAGTAACTATTACAAGAGTATGCAAACTTTTTGTTGAAAACTGCTTTTCTTTGCACAACACTGACATGTAAACTCCTGAGGAGGTGTAGGAGGCAGTTACAGTAGACAAACACAAACATTTGCTTTTATTTGACTCGTTTTTCTCTCTGGCAAATGTGACTCCAGTGTTTACTCTCCTCTTAACTCTGTTTTGGTCTCTGCCAAATCCAAATGGAAGTAATGTTTCCTTCAGCAGAATATGTTGTTCATCATCGTTATGCAAGGAAAAATTAGATAAAATGAGGTGCAATGCAATCAGACATTGCAATATGTTCATTGACCGTAGGTGAGAGATAAGTGTTTCTGTAGATCCACGCATCTTATCATCTCTGATAAAACATGACACACACCACCTGCCTCACCTTTGGCCTTACACACTGTAAAATCCCATCACCTCAAGATCAAAATGCTGCTGTCAGATAAAGAACTACAGAGCTGCAGTTGTGAAACAATTTCCTGACCACAGCATATTGAAAGCACTTCAGTTCCTCCGAAAGGCATTCAGAAAGCAACGTGTATTGATTATATTCCAACTGAGAGACAGTCTCTGTTATGTCTGAGATAAAGAGCAAAAAGGAAAGTATTCAAGATCAGTTTCACATTTCTTTTACATAAACAATGAACTGTGGTCTCATGGTGAGACCTCCACTTTGTATGAACCAATGCAAAAAACATCGGCATGAATATTGCACACATGCTCACACTCCCCCTACAGACAAAGTAGCTCCAGCTGGTGTCTTATCTTGAGTGAGAGCTTCAAATCGAGGCTCTTGAGAGACAGTTCTGCAAAGAAAGTCTAAACTTCAGTCTGGTTAATGCTGTTGGGGAGTTGCATTTGACTCAGCAAAAAAATTCCTCCTTAGAATTATGTTCCTCAATATCAAACTAGAGAGGAATCTTTCCACTGCTGACACGAAAAAGACTCAAGAAATGACCTTTTTATGGGGACCGCACTCAACTCTGTCCCTGCTGCTCTCCATCTTCCCTCCATTGCAACACATTAGAATGAGTAATTGCTAAGGCTGCTTGCTGGGAGGAAATGGGGAAACTCTTAAAGTGCATCAAGTCAGTGCACACAAACACAGAAGCATGTGCACAAACACAGTTATATTCCATATTTGTGTGTATTGTGGGGGTGTGTTCTCAATGCACAACGTAACCTGAACTTTGCATACAAACACACACACACACACACACACACACACACACACACACACACACACACACACACACACACACACACAC
>JAQLOL010000024.1:5837649-5860095 GCA_029783665.1 Naso thynnoides
CACACACACACACACACACACACACACACACACACACACACACACACACACAGCACTGTCCAGAAGGAACTGTTAGGCAAACACTGTCCTTTGCTCCACAAACTCACACACACACACACACACATACACACACGCATGCACACACGTACACACACACACTGTCCTGAAGGGATTATTAAGCAAACTCTGTCCTTCGCTCCACACACACGCACACACACACATGCGTGCAGTGTATAAAAAGGGTTGGGCCCTTGAACGATCCTTCCAGTGTGTCCTACAGGCTTCAGTGTAAATCTAAAGGCAAACTGCCTCGTCCACTACACATCGCTTCAAAATGCCTGCAGATTTCAATGGACGCTGGGAGATGGTGAGCAACGACAACTTTGAGGATGTCATGAAGGCCATTGGTGAGTTGCCTTTTAACGACTTACAGTAGAAGTGGAGTACATGTGCTTGTAACTGCCATTTAAAACAGGAGTCAATAGGATTGCATTTAAACATGCAGCCAAGTAAGGAAGGAGGGCCTGAGCGGAAAATGTGGAAGGAGTGTGACAGAAATGAGTGAGAGAGCAGCGAGAATACTGTGGCACTGCTTCATTTCCTCATTGAGCTGCTGTCAGGCCAAGTTAACCTCCACTCTGTGAGCGGCTGCCGTCTGTTACCACGCCAAATAAATATTGATTCACTCCTTTCTGCATTTTCATCCCCCTGATCTGCAGAAAAGGAAGACAGATTCCGACCCTGGATCAGGCAGCCGGCCAGTTGTCATTTTAAAAAGAGAGAGAGGCAGAGAGAGAGAGGCCGGCGTTGGGTTCTCCTCCCTTTTTGCGCGTCATTGATCCAGCTCTGAAACACTTTCATTATTCACAGCTCTATCTGCAATTCATAAAACAACCCCGGTTACACTCAGCTCACACAAAATCCAGGGAATCCTGAGCGCCTGCACCTCATTTCCATCGAGTGGACAGGAAAATGACATCCTTATGGAAATGGGCCACAAATATTATTTAAATGGGTAAATATAGGGGCCTCATCTGTAAGAGTGATGGGAGGAAATTGAATTTTCACTTTAAAGCAAATGGGATATGAATATCTAAAGGTCGTGGTGGGTGGTTCTCTTCAGCAGGGCCCAGTGCTGAACGGGGTGGGGAAACTCATTTAGGCTCATACTGACTGGGAGCAAGGTCATTTTTAAAGGGTAAATGAGACTGTCAAAACGACCAGCAGGAGAGGAATCATAATAATTGGCCTGCGCCATCATGTGTGTCTGTGGATGTGACTTCATGGTGTGTCTGTTGCACATAAGGATTTAGTCAGTTTAAAAGTGAAACTGCACACCAAGGCAGGAGGGGGAAAAACTTCCCTCCAAAACTCCTGTGACAGACATTCAATCCTATTCATTTCTCTGTGTGTTCACGCTTGCAGACATTGACTTTGCCACCAGAAAGATCGCCGTCCACCTGCATCAGACAAAAGTGATTGTCCAGAGCGGAGACAAGTTTCAAACTAAGACCCTGAGCACTTTCAGAAACTACGAGGTCGACTTCACGGTGGGAGAGGAGTTCGACGAGCACACAAAGGGCCTGGACAACCGAAATGTCAAAGTGAGACAATTTTCAGGTGTTTTACACTTAACTGAGCAGGGATGGTGCTTTCAGCGACCAGCAGATGCAACTGATTAAAGTTAAGTAACTCTGTTCTGATATGAATGCTAACCAATAAAATGACGCTTGCCCGTGTGCTTGTGTGTTGATATCAGTCACTGGTTACCTGGGATGGAGACAAACTGGTGTGTGTTCAGAAGGGGGAGAAAGAAAATCGTGGCTGGAAACAGTGGATCGAGGGAGACCTGCTCCACCTGGTGAGAGAAAGTGTGACGTGTTGGTTTAAGTGGTGGTACAGAGTCGTAAAAGGTTTGGGAGCTTGCAAATTTGGTCTCTCTTGTTGGCCGCAAAGTAAACACCATGAAAATGAACAGATTGACAGTTTGTTCCTTTCACTCACATGATTAGTTCGGAACACACTGATTTGTCTCTGTAGGCAATAAAACAGATAACGAGCTATTATCTAAAACATATGCAAAATCTGCCTGATTGTGTAACTGAGAGATATTTGTTGC
The DNA here is from genome assembly GCA_029783665.1 of Naso thynnoides. Lineage (NCBI taxonomy): Eukaryota > Metazoa > Chordata > Actinopteri > Acanthuriformes > Acanthuridae > Naso > Naso thynnoides. The sequence goes on from JAQLOL010000024.1 coordinate 5,839,769, forward strand.
AACATATAAGGCTTGCGGTCTAAAGGTCTGCGTCTTCTCTTTCAGGAAATCCACGTGCTCGACAAAGTCTGCCGCCAAGTATTTAAAAAGGCCGAGTAAGATGGGAGAGATCACGTCTGCACAAAGCTGTCTGTCTGATGTTGCTTTTTATTTATGATGAAACTGTGAAGACCTGTAGGCTAATAAATTGATTTAATAACACTTTTCTTTGTGTGTGTGTGTGTCTGTGTGTGTGTTTTACAAATATAGAGAAAGTGGTTGTTTATTCACAGTAAGGTTAAACCACAGTCCAATTTCAGTAATAATTCAGTCTTGGCCACGTTTTCATCAGTTTAAAGTCATATAAAAATATGCATATGTAGGTAGCCTATATGCTGGCAGTCAGGACCATGCAGTACATAGCCTACTGTATTTTTGTCTATGGGCTACATTTATGAAAATTCTAAAATCTTGAATATGCAGATACAAATACAAATAATGAAGAGAAAGTTTCTGATGATGCACTGCAAAAAAAGAGATGTTTCATGTTCTGACGGCATAAAGTTATTTCTCACAGGCCCACACATTCTCTGTAAGGTTTGCATGAGAAAACAAATGAGAAAAAAAGGAAAAACAAAAAGTAACGTCTGGTTCCACCATCATATTTTTGCAATTTGTTGAGCATCTCAGAGGACTCAGAGGTGAACTTGGAGGCTCTCGGCGCAGCATGCTTTTTTTTCAGTGCACCGCGAGCTCTCAGGTACAACATGTTCTGCCTCGTTGCCAGATCTCGCGCTGCTCCCACAGGAAGCTCTGCAGGATCCACGTCGCCAAAAGGAGCTGCGTCAAGTCAGACAGACAAGCAGTGATTTTAACCGGAAAGGGGGCGTGTTTCCTCCAAAATAAAAAAGTTACTTTTCAATCAAATGACATTTAAAGATATTTTCATATATTGAAAAATAAAAAGAGCAGACATTTGGTCCTTACCCCAAAATCACAGTCTACATAAAAATTATGCACAAGACCCACAGCTTTTCATATTGTATAACATCTATAGGCTACATCTGTTCTATTTTGGTCAATGTAACTTACAGCCGTATATAGTTCTATCCATATAATGCCTATACTATATATAAAGAACCTAATGTAGTCTATATAGGCTACATATGGTAGCTTTTTGCATTGCAATATTACATTTGCAACTTCCTTTTTGTGGGACTAGGAGGAAGGATTTTCATATAATCACATTTATTCCAGCTCTCCGATCCACCTAAATCCATTTTCACCTTCACACTACAATGTTTAGACCTCCATGCAGACCATGAAATTATTGCCCATTTATTTTGAGTAAAGAAAACGTGCATTTTGCTATTATTAGTTGTAGGCAAGTAGTAGTATTAGTAGTATTGGAAGAAGAAGAGGATGATGATGATGATGATGATGATGATTTTTTTTAATTATTTATTTATTTTTGGATTGTTCAATGGTGACAATTACAACTAATTTGTTTCAAACGTAACTGGCATTTATGGTGAAGGTCAATACCGGAAGTCATGTTGTCCATACTTCTGTTCACTTGGAAGTTTTCTCCGCTGAGCTCCACAGAAGCAGGCCGAGCAGTGCAGCACGAAGGCCGGTCGTTTTTCTCTCAGCGCCGCAGAGACTCACTGACGTGGAAACATGGTAGGCGGAACAAACAAACACAATATTTCGTTATACTTTGTTGTTTGTCAGTCGTTGTTTGTAAGTTCTTTGTCGGGGAACGGGACCCTGTTCGAGGACAAAAACTTCCCAGAAAACTTTGGTTTAAAGCTCGTAAAATTCAAAACACACGGCCGCCTGTCAGCAAATCTTTTGTGCCGCACAAGTACAGAAAAGTTTTTAGTTTCGCTAAATGGCTAATTTTGCATACATGCATGTTATGATATGCAGATGAACGAAAACATCATATTCATTAGTATGATTAGACCTGAAGGCAGCCGTCTTTGTGGACTAGTCATGCATATGAAATGTGGAATGGGAGGCTTCAACAGACACACCCCCTTTAATACTTTCCTCAAAACCTGAAATACAACAGAGAGTAACGCCTTTGTGGAAATGTGTTTGCATTACAAGAGCACTGAATTAAACCATACATGCCATATGGACTTTAATTTCTCAAACACAGGCTGCTTGTTAATGTTTTTACAGCCTGCTGACAAAAAACCTTAGCTGCTGTTGAGAGAAGCTTCATATTTACCTGTTCGGACTGTTGCTGATTCTTTTAATTTAATCATCTTTTCTTTTATCATGAACTAAAGCCTCTGCGGTTGGACATCAAGCGGAAGCTGACGGCTCGGTCAGACCGGGTGAAGAGTGTGGACCTGCACCCCACTGAGCCGTGGATGGTGATCAGCCTGTACAGCGGCACCGTGGTGGTCTGGAACCACGAGACACAGGTTACAGTCATCCCTCCAGTTCCTCCAGTCAGCTGTTCACCCACTCCCACAGTCATCTGTCCCTTCATACACACAGTCCCTTCATATGCCTTCATCTCAGCTTTTTGATTCTGTCGACTGGAACTCTAACTTTTAATTTATTCATTTATTTAGCACACACACACACACACACAATCCGTACACATACACAAAAAAACATAGTCCATCATATTAGGCATGTGCAAGGCCGACAAGAAAGCCCGAGGGTCTTATGGAGTGTCTCCCTTAGTCAAAGAAGTGATTATGCCTTGATAAAGTGTGAATCAAAGAGAAGAAAATGTTAAAATAACAGAACGAAATGGTCATGGAAGTCAGTTAAAGAAGAATAGAGAAAAGAGAAGAGAATACAAAACAAATGTGAAAGAATGTAAGAAAGACAGGAAAAAATTCTTAAGTTAAGTTTAGATTGCTGTTCATGTGCTTTGCAAGAGTTAATCAGATTGTTCAGGGAAACAGCAGAGCAATCGCGATTGAGAAATAAACAGCCTTTTTAAACATGTTGGGTGAGAGGTCAAAAAAAATGAGAAGGGAGCTGATTTAAAAATGTGGCTGCCCTAAAGTGAAACCTAAATTGAGACAGAAATGTGTAAGTAGATGGCAACAGAAGCTGGCTCTTATTTCTTCTGTTGTAACAATGATTTTCTTTGCCTTCTTCTTCTTCTTAAAACTCTATTAAATGTTCGAGGGAACTGATGATGAATGGGATCCTGTTTGTGCAGATGATGGTGAAAACCTTCGAGCTGTGTGACCTGCCGGTCAGAGTGGCCAAGTTTGTAGCCAGGAAGCACTGGCTCATCGCAGGGGCTGTAAGTACTGAACTCATGTGAGCATTAATGTGTGTGTTAAAGTTACAAGTCATGTCAGTTAGCTTTCATTTCAATATGTGAAATGAAAAGTAATGAGACATCAAATGAACTCATAATGAGACTCTACAAAGTAAATATCTCTTTTCAGTGTCTGAAGTCAGTTGAGTGAGTCAGTTAATTATCCCTGGAACAAAGATTAATTTGAGCATGGGAAAAAATAAAAGTTAATAATACAAAGACGGTTTCATTTCTTTGTCGTTACATTAAAAATTGAGCCAGTTTGGTTTTAATATAACTCAGATGCAATCTTAGCACAACTAGTAGCCATATGTAGGAAAATGTACCCATATGTTGTTTGTACGAGTGGATACGGCTTCGTGTTGACCTGCATTGTCCCTAAATAAATAAACAAAAAACTATAAAGTCTCCCATGAAACAAGTTTAAGTGTTATTTCAGCCTGAAAGAAAATGATCTAATCTCGTCAACTCCTTATCAGTTTACATGTCACAGATTGTAAATGAAACTGTCAGTGTTTTAATGTCATGCACATCATTTTGTACAACTATAAATACATTTTGGACAGTTTAAAAGTGACCAGTCATCTTCATCTAGATCTGCGCCTACATGCTTTCTGCCCATGATGCATCAGGCAGTGAAACTCCTCCTGTGTTTTGGCATTTGTCACAAATCTCTCTGTTCTGCCCACAGGATGACATGCTGATCCGTGTGTTCAATTACAACACTCTAGAGCGAGTTCACATGTTTGAGGCTCATGCCGACTATATCCGCTGCATTGCCGTCCACCCGACGCAGCCGTACATCCTCACCAGCAGCGGTAAGACACAACTACAGTAGATTTGAGCCAGATTCCAAAACAGTTGGGAGACTGTGTGCAGTGTAAATACCACAGAGTCTATTCATTTGCAACAAACAAAGTTTTAAGTCTTAAGTTCAGTTTGGTTCTTGAGCACAAGTAGTAATATCCTTTAAGCAAACATGTTTAATAAAAGCGGTGGACATCACATCATCCTTGCATATGAACCACTGAGCCTATCTAGGATGCCCCTTTTATTCCTAATCATGATGCTATGACCTGTCAATCAATTAACTTGTTTACCCAAGCAGTGTTTCAAAAAGGTGTTTTTAAAGCATTGCACAACTTTCTCAGTCATTTGTTTCTCCTGTTCCAACTTGTTTAAAACTTGACGCTGGCATCAAATTAAGAATAAATATGTATTTGCAAAAATCTATGAAGTTGACGAGTTATGACATCAAATATATTGACCTTGCACTCTTTTTGCTCGAGCATGTGTCCAAAAGGATGCGCATGTTTTAACACAGCATCACAACTTTCACACAAACACGTGAAAAGTTGTACCTGACTTTCAGCCTTCCTCACGGTTAGTGAGAAAGTGTGGTGTGTTCAGCTCATAGTCATCGTTATCTTGTTTTCTGTGTGTGTTTAAGATGACATGCTGATCAAGCTGTGGGACTGGGACAAAAAGTGGACGTGCAGTCAAGTGTTTGAGGGACACACTCACTATGTCATGGAGATCGTCATCAACCCCAAAGACAACAACCAGTTTGCCAGTGCGTCTTTGGATCGAACCATCAAGGTAAACACAAACATGTGCAAATATTTAAGAGCACCCAAAAGAAGGTAGCTTTAGGGTATAAACACTTGAAAGGTGCTGCTCTTCCGGTTTAACTTTTCCAACCATCATCTTGAACAAGGCCGATCGCTTTTATGAAATGATGATGACATATCTCTCCCATTCTGGCCTTCTTCCTGTTTGTTTCTTTACTACTTTTTATCATGCAGGTGTGGCAGCTCGGCTCCAGGACTCCCAACTTTACTCTGGAGGGCCACGAGAAGGGTGTGAACTGCATCGACTACTACAGCGGAGGAGACAAGCCATACCTCATTTCAGGGGCTGATGACCGCCTGGTCAAGATCTGGGATTATCAGGTAAAAACCGCCCACTGAAAACAACTGTTACAAGCCTACAGTTCATCCCGATGGAAGGATTATTATTTTTCTCATCTGGCACATATTATTCTTGCGTCCACTTTCAGCATTAGTTGGTAAAAAAGCAGATCTAAAATTGGCACAAAAGAAACCGCAGAATTATTGGTGTGTTTTTCTTTTATTTTTTATCATTCCCTCATTCTTGGCTCAGGCCGTAAATCTTCCGCCTGCTGCTCTTAACTCAGCAAACACAGAAAAGAGAACTGTTGATCTTTTTGTTATTAAAAAGTATCTCACAAAACCGATAACTATAGAACATTTTGCACATGTACTTTGAACAGGAGCTTGTGTTTATTTCAGATATCTTTTTTGTTAGCCTTATGGTTTTCATCTCATATTTACACTATGTGTAATGAGGGCAGAAGTAGTAGAAATAGTTGTACCTGTAGTGGAAGCAATAACAGGAATGCTAAGTATCATTTTTACGAATTTTTTATAACAAAATAAATGGATCTTCTCCAGTGTAGCAGACAGCTTGAGCATGTTATTTCTAATGTAAGTATATTCAGTGTTCCACATTGCTAACACGTACACAAGCAGTTTACATATAAAAGGCTTAGTGCAGAGTTGTCATGTGCCCCTATGTGATGAGTGTATGGCTGTGTGTTTGTATCTACTAGAATAAAACCTGCGTTCAGACCCTGGAGGGTCACAACCAGAATGTGACCTGCGTCACTTTCCATCCCGAACTGCCGATCATCCTCACAGGGTCTGAAGACGGTAAGTTTTGCTTTTTAATCCACATCATGAAGCTGCACAAACAGCAGGTCTGTTGCTCAAAATCAGGGCAGCATCTTGGTTCAGTTTGAACTCTTTGTCGTTTCCATAGGCACCGTTCGAGTGTGGCACTCCAACACCTACCGACTAGAAAACACGCTCAATTACGGCATGGAGAGGGTTTGGTGTATATGTGGCCAGCCAGGCTCCAACAGTGTGGCTATTGGCTATGATGAAGGCAGCATCATCATCAAGGTATGCTGGTCTTTTATTTTGTATATAGCAGCTCTGGCAGTCATACAATACAGCTTAAGCTGCAGTATCAGAACAACTGCATCCTCTCCTTTCCTCTGTGAAGTCTCTGAACAATTATTCTATGAATTTTTTGTTAACTTGAATCTGGTCCTCCTCTTTCTTCTCCCTCTTGTCTCAGCTGGGTCGGGAGGAGCCGGCCATGTCCATGGACTCCAGTGGGAAGGTCATGTGGGCTCGTCACTCTGAGGTGCAGCAGGCCAACCTGAAGGCCATGGGAGATGCGGAGTTCAGAGATGGAGAGAGGCTGCCACTGGCAGTTAAAGACATGGGCAGCTGTGAGATCTACCCACAGACCATCCAGCACAGCCCCAACGGGAGGTGAGACAGCAGTGCTCTTTATTTTTTAAAGTACACTTTAATGTTCAGATAATGCAGCACATTGTGTCTTTGTAGATTTGTAGTTGTGTGTGGAGACGGGGAGTACATCATCTACACCGCCATGGCCCTGAGGAACAAAAGCTTTGGCTCAGCTCTCGAGTTTGTTTGGGCTCACGACTCCTCACAGTAAGTCCTGAACACCTTGAAGGTACAGTTCCACATTGTGAGAAATACACGTACTCGCTCTCTTGCCGAGAGATACCGCTGTCACAACTGTATGTTAAACACGTCAACAGAGCCATTTAGTGATTAGCTTAGCTTAGCATAAGAACTAGAACGAGCTCTTAGCAATCTTTACAGTATGCTGCGCTAACATCTCTTTGCTTTAGCTACATAGCAAAAAGACATAAAAGTTCACTTTGCAATGCCGTCATGCACATTATATTTAAGTGTGTATGTTTTTTTCGTAGGTACGCCATCACCGAGGGCAACAGCATGGTCAAAATGTTTAAGAACTTTAAACAGAAGAAGGCTTTTAAACCTGACTTTGGGGCAGAACGTGAGCTTCTTTTGTTATATTTTTATTTGGCATGACTGCAATCTTTGTACATCAGTATGTGTGCGTGTGCACGTGCGTGTGCGCGTGTGTGTGGGTGCACATCTCTGTGTAATGCTTAGCCTCCTGCTGTATCCCGCAGATATCTTCGGTGGCTTCTTACTGGGAGTGAGGTCAAACAGCGGTCTGGCATTCTTTGACTGGGAGAGCACAGAACTGATCCGCCGTATCGAGATCCAACCTAAACATGTGAGTCATGCTGACATGGCTCCTACATCTCTAGCAGTTGATCTATTGCCCTCTTATAAAATCATGTCCTCTTGTCTTTAGATCTTCTGGTCTGACTCTGGGGAGCTTGTGTGTATCGCTACAGACGAGTCTTTCTTTGTGCTGCGCTACCTGCCAGAGAAAGTGGTGGCAGCCCAGGAGTCCAAGCAAGAGATGACAGAGGATGGAATAGAGGATGCATTCGAGGTCAGAGAACCGTTGTAGAGTGACCTGAAAGACTTTAAAGAATTTCAGTTTGCAGAATCTCCATAGTTATTTGATGAAAAGCAGAAGAAATGTTTATTTGCTACTGCATGATCATTTTTTTAAAGAACACTTTTTCCAGCCTCCTGTGTCAACAGCAATGGGGAAAAGTAAAAGCAGATTTCACTATTGTGGAAGATGCAGGGATTTTTGAGAGGTTTTTTATCAGTTATTAGTCCCTCTGAATATTTGTGTCTCCCATTTCTCTCGGCTGACCAGGTGCTTGGGGAGGTCTCAGAGGTGGTGAAGACAGGGGTTTGGGTGGGAGACTGCTTCATCTACACCAGCTCTCTTAACAGACTAAACTATTATGTTGGAGGAGAGATCATCACCATCGCTCACCTGGACAGGTAATCTTCATGCATACATGCAAATTTACGTGTGGCAGCCAGTCAAAACAAATCATTTCCCTAGCATGCTGGGAAAATCTGGTACGTGACTTATGCCACCTTCAAATGGAACTTGTGAAGTTGTGCACAAGAAAGGCTTGACATTTAAGTGGTAACCCCCTGAGAACACTGTTGCTAGGCAATAGCAATATGGACGCCAAAAGAGCTCTTCTTCTCCTTCTGCTTTTTTATGTGGAAATGTTACAATATTACTTTGTGTTTAAACGTCACACGGAGGAACAAAAGACTAGACAATGAAAGTGTTGACTTATATCTAGATTAATGCCTTGTCTACATTTGATGTAGCGTCTTAGAAAATGTCAGCAAACATGTCACAACTTGTGAACTCTGAGTTTTCAGATAAATTTGACTTACAGTGTCATGAAAACCACAAGAGAGGGGCATTCACACTGTGTCTTCATGTGAACATGGTGAACACAACCTCATTTGAAGGCACCATTATGATCTGCTTTGTGTCTCATACTGTCCACCTTTTTCTTGCTATCCATTTTAATCCAGTAAATTAGAAATAAAATAAGTAACCTTCAAAAAAAAGTGTTGAAACGGGTCTTCCTCGTGTAGGACGATGTATCTGCTGGGCTACATCCCCAAGGACGATCGTCTCTACCTTGGAGACAAGGAGCTTAATGTCATCAGCTACTCGCTGCTGCTGTCAGTGCTGGAATACCAGACAGCCGTCATGAGGAAGGACTTTAGCACAGCCGACAAAGTTCTACCCACGATTCCCAAGGAGCAAAGGATTAGGGTGGCCCTCTTTCTGGAGAAACAGGTACATTTCTCCTCCAACTTTTGTGCACCTCTGTGCTTTTCTTTGTGCTTGACCTGACTATAAATTCAGGATTTGGATGAATGCATAATTTACAGAACATCAGGCAGCCAGATGGAGTAAACATATGGGCAGAATTTTAGTGTTTTCCTTTAAAAAATATATTTATCGTGGGACTGGTTTGGCTTCTTTTGCAGTCTCTTTCAACGACTTTAATGTAACTTTCACTGTTGGCTACTGTGCCTTACATAGAAACAGAATATATGTAAAAAAGTGTTCAGAATTATGTGTTGGGTTTTCTGGTGTTGTGCAGGGCTTCAAACAGCAGGCCCTCGCTGTGTCCACTGACCTGGAGCACAAGTTTGAACTGGCCCTGCAGCTGGGAGAGGTCGACACAGCCTACCAACTGGCTTTGCAGGCAGAGGTTAGAGATGCACAAACACACATAAACCAAGTGAAAATCCATACTAAATACTAACCATACACAGTTTGTACTAATTACTCAATGTCATAGTGTGCTGTTGTAGCTGTTAGTATTCAAAAATTCAACATATTTTACATTTTTATGTTTGCAAGAAATTATGTATGGCATTGCTTTCAGTCACACTGCAACTTTCTCCTTGAGAGTTTTATATTTAAATATAGTGTGCATGTAATGCTGTATTTGCATCTGGGCGCCATGGTTATTTTGTCTGTAGTGGCTGTTGTAACATCAGTGTAGCTCCTGCTGCAGACTTCTCCGTCATGGTACCGTACTTCAAATGTAGCTTCTGCCATCTTGTGGCGCTTTTAAAAAAAATTAATTATTAAAAAGCACACCAGGAGTTCCCCGACAGCTATAGCAGATTTTTCCAGGGTTTTTTACACCCGGCACCTACTGGGGGGAGGCGTGTATTTACTTCTGTCAACCACGCACATGGCAACTATAGGAGACCCGGTAATTATTTGAATAGAGGTATGTTAGGCAGGTATATCATTACTGTGTTCACCATTTCAGACATACAAGCATTCTAACATTTGCTACTTAGCACTGAACACAAAGTGCAGCTGAGGTTGATGATGTCATTTTAAGTATTGCACAAACTGAAAGTTTGCATACTCTGATGAAGTCTACTGCCTTAAGTTTAAAAAAAATGAAAGTTTGGAGACTTACAAGCACCAACATGCACCTTATTTTTTGTATCACAGCTTAGTTAATGCAAAACTTAAGTACATTTGAAGATAAGAATAGTATTATTTAAATATACAATTTGCAATTTATATTTAAATTTTAAATATACAGTTTACAATTTAAAAGCATTTAATTTAGCAATAATGTAATTAAAAATCAGTTTTATTTTTTAATGATTTTTTTTTATCTGTAGCTGTGAAATCAGCAGGATAATTTATACAGAATCTGTCATTATGAGTCACGGCTCAGGGCTCCCACACTCAGTATGTGCTTCACAGTGTATTGTTGAGGGTCACGCTTCTCCCCCTGTGATAATCCTCTCTCCTGTCTCTTTGGCACCTTGGCATGTCGGGGCTCCAGTCAGAGCAGAAATGGAAGCAGTTGGCAGAGCTCGCAACGACAAAGTGCCAGTTTAACTTGGCCCAGGAGTGTCTGCACCAAGCTCAGGATTATGGGGGATTATTGCTGTTGGCCACCGCCTCAGGCAACGCCGACATGGTGGGCAAATTGGCCATGGGGGCAGAGAAGGATGGGAAGACCAACGTGGCCTTTCTCACCTACTTCCTGCAGGGAAGGTGGGTGGAACAAGAGGAGGGGAAAGTGGGAGGGAGCTATGTTTGAATCCACATGTTATTTAACTTGTTTATATTTTGTATAAATACAATTTGTTATCTCTACTTTTTGGTTTGCCCAGATTGGAAAAATGTCTGGAGCTTCTCATCAAAACAGAACGCCTGCCAGAGGCTGCATTTCTGGCAAGAACATATCTGCCCAGCCATGTGTCAAGGTAAAGTTGTTTCTGTGGAGTTCACGGTGTATGCCTGAGTGATGTGCTGCAGTGTTCTGGCTGTGTGTGTGCACATTAATCTGATACTGGCCCTGCAGAACCTTTGCATTCACAAGTTTTCCTGTAATTTATAATACATGTTCTGTTTTCCAGAGGGTGACAAATCTACAAAGTCTAAATCAATATTTTTTTAGATGTTGTTTTCCTTGAAGTTTTTCGATGGTGTGTATATCTGTATCTGTGTGAATATTTACATTATACATCCCTGATAAGCTGCTTATGTTTCCCTTCGTCCAGGGTGGTGAGTCTATGGAAGGAAAGTCTGTCCAAGGTCAACCAGAAGGCAGCAGCTGCTCTGGCTGACCCCACCCAGTACAGCAACCTGTTCCCTGGCCTCCAGCAAGCCCTGCTGGCTGAGCAGTACCTGAAGGAGACTCACGTCAGGGTCAGGCCGGCAGCAGAATACCCGCTCATCATGGTGAGTGAAAGTCAGAGGAGCTGTACTTAATCAAGGAGAGATTCAATCCTGAGGTAGTTTTTGAGTTGGTTGTTTAATTTTGATTTGTCTCATTTCATTTTTAGGGTAATTCATCATAATTTACATCATAACACTGGGTCATAATTGTTGAATTACGTGATTTAAAGGTTCTCTCTTTGAGCATCATATTAAATATTATATTTTGCCACTTTAGCCAAATGAAGACCGTAATGTTCTGGAGGAATCTGCAGGTTTTGGGCCCAAAGGAAAGATCACTGAGCCAGAGGTGAGGACCTGAACTCACACCTCATCATGATTAACTATATCAAGATGGCGCTCCTTGAGCTCACTCTTAAACCAAAGATTAGACATTCAGGAAATGAATGAATGAATATTTCAATGCTTGGCAGCTACTAGAGGATTTCTTTTGCCTTTGATAGTGGCTAGAAAACAGTCTTGTATCTGCAAATTTCATGAGATTTGTAAGCAAGACAGTTGAGGACAAAATAAGAGGTCTGCAAAAGCTGATATGAGGCTTCATCACATCAGTCCCAACTCACCAGGGAAATACTGTATGGGAAAACATAAAGAGTTTTGCGCTGAAAAGGCAAACTTTCGAAGATTCCCACTTGATTTGTCTAAGACTGCTTAAGCCTTTACGCAAGTTACCATTGAACTTAAAGAATGAGTGTTTGCACAGGATGGGGACTGGAATTTTGTCACCTATGACTGAGAGGTGGAGTTACTGGTTCTGGAGAAAGAACCTGACTGATTATTGAGCTTCATTCCAAGTCAAACAGAGACACTTTGGGTCGGTGGCTTTAAAGGACCACACTGTCAATGTTTGACTTCTCACCAGAAGCAGAGATCGCCCCTATCTTTTACAAATGATGTTCCTAAAATTCAGCCATGTGTTTACTTTAGTAGACCTCAGACTGCATTTTAAACCCCATTCACTGCCATTCGTGTTAAAACAGGGTAAAGAAACACTATGAGACAAGTTAAATTCACTGTACTAAAGAGAAAAAGAGTTATTACACCTGCAAAAATAGTTCCTTACAAGTGCTGCCTTTCTAGCTTGAATATTAGCATAGAGACGGATTTTGACTCAGACGTTTTCTTTCTTTTTTACTAACACTCTCAAACATTTTCAGGTACTTTCTGTTATGTTTATTGAATATGGACAAAATGTAAACAAATGCCATATCTAATGGATATAGTTATTTCGGGGAAAACGTAGGACTTATGTAACCTATGTGTCCTGTCGTTGTAAAAAAAATGGTAGCAACAGGACACAGGTTACATGCTTTGGATAATTAAATTAAATTCAAATGAGAGATACATTTAAGGGTTTTGTTATTGTGGCAAAGACAAAAAAAGGAAAACAGCATAGAACTCATGGCAAGAATAGAAATTATGCAATATAAATTAAAATAGTGTGGTACTGAAATTAATACAATAATCGATGATGCCTTTTATGCAAAATGAATGACATATAACATGAGACATCTTGCATTTGGTGTGTAGGCTATTTTAATGCTTTAACACATAACTCCACATACTTATGTGGTGCTGCCACAGCCGGCCAGAAGCCACTTGATTGCGTTACTGGTCAGCAATTTTCCACAGGAGATGATTATCTCCTTCCATGAGGTTCATTCTGAGGTTCTCAGGCACCAAGCAGTATGTGAATAAACACCAGCAGCCAAACCACATGCCATCTCATTCCTACTCCTAAATAGTCTTGTATGGGAGACAGATGAGTACAAAAAAACAAAAACAGAAGCAGCGGTTCAGCATGATTTCTTTTACTGTTTTTGTTTTTTTTTTTTCTTTTCAAAAATCCCCCTGTGTGGAAATGTGAGATTCTGCACAAGATGTCCATTACTTTGTGTACAGTTTATCTTTAGCTTATACACCAACAGTACCAGCAGGAGCGTCAGTGCCTAAGCAAAATGCACTTAAACTTACTGTAGAGAAAATAATATGAATGAGTGTTAACTGTCAATAAATAAATAAATAAATAAATCACAAATTGAGAGCAAGCACAGAAAATCTTAAAATCCCACTGTGCTATAGATGTTTTAAATTTTTAATGGCTTCATAACTTATTTATTAATCTATTATTAGAATTTCATATGGACACAGATTTTATCTTTAAAATGTGTCTTGTCCTTTTGGTTTTAGAGAGTCACTCTCTTCTCAATCAGCTCGTGCTGAATTTGTGTTGAATTGAATATCATGCACAGCAGTGGACAGCATGCAAAACATTTACAGACTGAGATTTACGCCACATAAAGTGCGCAAGTGGATATGCCGCAATCTCAAAGGAACACAAAAAGCTCAACGGGTGGGAGAGTGAAGAAAAAGAGTGCAGTGATTTTGTGTTTGGCAAAAAAGGAGTGCAATTTAAGAATCTCAAAATTGCATAAGCAAAAGACTACCAATAAAACAAACATGAAGCTCTACATTTCAGAGCGGAGCTAACTGATTGTCTCTACAAAACAGAGCTTTTCACACAGTGTTTTCTGTGTTCGAATAAATTCAATGAACCTACAATCGTTCCACTCCAATTAGTGAAGCTAAATCCCTTCCTGACGTGCACTACTTGTCCCTCATTACTCACAATGGGGCCCTTTTCTCCAGATGTGCATGAGAATAAAGCCACTTCAGACAAGTCCAACCCCACCCCACACTATCGAACCTAATAACCACGCAGACCCCTCCGGTCTTGTACAGACATTTCTTGTTCTTTCTTAATTGGTCCAGGAACTACTTACTGACCTCCCTCCACGCTGAGCTCTGTTGGTCATGTGTGAGTGACTCCTGCTCACGTTTCTTTGCGGTTTTGCAGTCTAATTGTGTTTATGTTTGCAGGTAAATGATAGGCTTCGCTGCATGTTTGTGAGCTCCACTGCCTTTTAAAACAAGCAAGAACTTGAGGGCTTCAGGCGGCTTGTTTAGACGAGTTTCCTCTCAGACATGCCTCATTTTTAATTTTCTTTTTAATTAAACACTCAGCAGACACGAGATGATCAAAAAACTACAGGGTGTGTGGGACTCAATTAACATTCTGAGAACAAAATTATGTCAGAAATGGTTCTATTAAATGCATTTTTTATGTGACAGTTTATACTCTAAATAGAAAACAGCTGGATATACATGAGCATCACTCATGTACATACATCACACAACTTCTCATGTGGCCTTTGCTTCTTTCAGACAGCCATAACTGATGTTGCCCTGCTCTCCTCCGCCTCCTCTTCAAGTTCCGATTAGTCTGACTCCTTTTTCCTGTAACCTGAATACCCTCTTTGTCTGCTGAGTCAATAAATAGCAGGAGGGGCCCTCAGCTTGTGCAGTTTCACTCTCCTCCTCTTCTACGCAGCATCTGTCTGACACCATGTGGACCCAGGCCAGTGCTCTCCTAATGCTCGCCTGCTGCCTCTGGCCGGCTGAGGGTCAGAGCAACGGCAACAGGAGACAAAACATCTGGGATGAACCCATCAGATTCAACACCAAGGCACATGACTTGTGCACCATGATCATCACTGGTCAAGGAGACTATACCAGGCTAAGGCTGTCATGCCTGGGTGACAAGGGCGCCTACTGGTGTGACTTTTTGGGCAAGCCTAACACGTGCCGCCCCTACAGCAACAACCCTCGTCACTATTTTGTCCAGATGATGTGGGACCTCAGAAAGCTCCACAATGCCTGCAACGGGCCGAGGGAGATCAAACCTCATATGTGCAGGAAGGCAACTGATGAGTCTCAAATGGTCTTTGCATCTTCTTCCTTCTCCCGATCACGGCCAGAGGTGTCTGCAAGGACTAGAGCAGGAGCAGCATCAGAAGCAAGACTAGCAGCACAGTCTGCGAGACCTCCACCGCCTACAACCACAGAGCCAGTTCTGACAAATGAGGTTTCCACACAAGCCACTGAAGTAACACTGATGATGCAGACCACCACCCCACAACTAGATACATCCCCTGTGGAGAGCAATGCCCAAAGGATGGCTCGGCAGTACTGCTGGAGGTCATTGCGAGGCGTCTGTACCTACATCATCGGAATATTTCGGAATTAACATGGAAGGTGAGCGGCAGGTCTGGGCTTCATCATTAACTCACAGCTTTTACCGTGTTGTTATATGACTAATATATGAGCATGCTTTTAGACTGAGCGATTCTGTGTTTAAATCAAGATTCGCTGCGACATTCATTTGAAAAATTCGTACTTGTTTTGCTCAAAATGTCACGTGCATTATTTACAACTGTGTATGCATTCACCCCTATGTTACGCTGACAGATTTAAAATTACGATGAAGATGATTTCTGATGGTGGTAAAAGTGGCCCAAGGAGGAAATTCCACACCAGAGGTTTGTTTGTCTGTTGCAGAAGAGCTACAGCGCTCTCTTCAGGGGAAGAGGCGGTCCTGCAGTCACAACCAAAGCAGGACTTCTCTGTGAACTTTGCATGCATCATTATCCAACTGTCACATCTGGAAAAACAAACTATTCTACCCATCCTTATTGTGTAAGAAGAAAATATTTTTTTAGTCATATTTACACAGCGGGAAATTTTACAGTAATACTTGAATACGTGAGAGGGATTCTGCAGCTGCACAACTACATATGGACCCAGGACAAAGACAAGCAACTCATTGGTGTCACTTCTTTGTATTTATGTGTGTTCACTTGTGTATAATCTACTTGCATCACTTTGTATTATCTTGAATATTACGCTATCTCAAGATCAAGATCGATGTTTTTATTTGGTCTGAAATTTCTGTTCTTGTGTATCTGACAGAAAGATGGAATTAATGTGAAAAAAATTGTGAATGATTGAATAAATAAACCTGATCAGTTCTTCTGTGTTTATCAGCTTTTTTGCTTCTTTTTGACAAAAAATACAGAAATCCAGAAAATAGTTGAATGAATTGAGATTAGAGAGGTTTAGCAGAAATATTGAAAAGGACTGTTGAACAAAATCATTACGTCTAATAAAATCATCATCAAGTCAAAGTGGAATTACCTGCTATGCCACATTAAACCTGTAGGCAGTGCTGTTGCTCCATTAAACACATGACCAAGTTCAATCAGTCACGGATTTTCTCCTGCCGGGACATCTGCCGTGTTTTAAGATATTTTGAGTCGTTTTATCTTTGGCACTCTGTACTAACAGATGTACAGTGAAGGTTTTAAGGCTCAGTCATTTGCCTGTGTTTAGAATAAATATCTTAAAGGTGAAGTTGCCGAGAAGCAGGTGTTACTTCATAAAGCAGCCAAACCAAATTATCCTTAGTCACAGGTTTTTATACAAAAATACAAATTTACCTTTGATCATTTTTAATCAGTTTAATAACTAAGACGAAGGGAAATGAGGCGTCACACTGAATTAAACAGTGATGTGAAGTGGTCTACAGAATGATTTCATTATTTGATTACAGCTTAACACACTATGAACTGGATTTGTAGCATCTATAAAGATAAAAGTAGTTAATAAAAGTGATTTTACAGGCGGTAATTTGACTCAAAGTATCTGTCAAAGCTGCCCTTTCATTTGCTGCCTTGCGTGAACTTAAACTTTTTAAGCCCTCCAATCATGCAGTGTGTGTGTTTGTGTGTGTGTGTGTATAAGCATGTGGGTGTGTGTGAAGGGGACGTGAGGAATGATTCTACAGCAGTAAACTGTAGCTGCAGGCAAAGGTGAGTCTCAGCTCTCAAGCGACTGCAAACCAAAGTTTCTGAAGACTTCAGGTCAGTCATCAATGTTTCATCTGTAATACTATGGTATCACTAATGTGTGTGCAGTGGCTGAGCAACCTTCTCTATGATATATAACTTTAATGTTTTAACATATATCCCTACAGCTTGTGGCTCTTTACCATGAAGTTTTCTCCTGTTTTTAAAGTCAAGGATTAAAACTTTGAGTGCAGCTCCGTTTTATTAAGTTAAAGTTTGGGGCTAATTACTAAGATCTCTTGTTGCACTATTTCCTTCTTTTCTCTTTTACTCTTAATTATTCCCATGCAGATTTTTTTAATCTTTTATTTTATTCCCTGCTTATTCCAATGCATGACTTTTTGAATTGTCAAGTGTCTCATTTATAACTTTTCTTAAAGCCTTTTTATGCCTTATGTAAAGTACTTCAAATCCCTTTAAAAAACAGTTATGGTGAAATCCTGTCTCGCCTTTTTGTTTCAGGGTCACTGCCTTGTACCCCTGTAATGTTTCCACAGAAAAACTAGCAGTTTTCTTCTAAAACACAAGTCTGAAGGGATTATAATGATTCTTTTTAAGAAGGGAAATGAAAGGGATTTATTTTAGACATCTGCATCTGAATTTGTGCTCTTGCAGAGTGCGTTCGGCTGCTTCAATGGCTCTCCTCACCAATGTCACCATCCTGCTGGTCCTGGCTTGTTTTTCCCATCAGCTGGTCTTGAGCAGCTGTCAGAAGAGCCAAGGACGGAGGGGACGAGGGGTGGACAGAGGACAGCACAAGGGGCTGAAGGTGGGCCGTCACTCAAAATCTGTGTCTACACAGCCAATTAAGGGCAAATTGGTCACCAAAGACAAATCAGAGTGTACCTGGGCGGCAACAGGTGAGGACCTTTTTGTCCTTGGTGTTACCTGCAAGAAGGGGGACAGAAGCTTCAGCTGTGAATACATCGCCAGACCCTCCGCTTGTCCAAAGTACATTTCTAATGTCAATCTCTACTGGAAGCAAATGGCCAGGGCACTGAAGAAGCAGAAGACTTTGTGCCAGGACAGTAATGTGTTGGTCAGGACGGGAATGTGCAGAGGAGCTGCCAGAGACGCTCATTTCAGACTCCGTAATGCACAAAGGAAAACGTCCCTGCCATCCACCCCACATCCTGCATCCACAGCTGTCAAATCCTGTAAGGCTGATAACAAGAAGCTGGCAGAGGAGTTCTGCAGCGACTCCTGGTCCAGTGTGTGCACGTTCCTTTTTACTATGGTGAAGGATTATGATTGCTGAGGCAGAGGAAAGTGAAAAATGTAAATAACTCAGCTCGCTATGCAGCCACATCAGTACTGGCCATACTATAATAGCTTTTTATAAATCACTGTTCTCACAGAAATGCTTCGTTAGATTAAATGCAAATTACAAATGTGTTTGATATTTCTTCACATTGTTGACAGTGGTTTTCTAAACATTAATTCATACTTTTCCTGACTATTTTTATTGTCATATTCTTAAATTGTTTCATGTAAATGTCACGCTATTTTTAAACTGGTTTTTGTTTTTTAAAAAAATATTAAAAACGTTGATGTTTCATGTTATAGACACAAATACGATATAAGCATATATGTAAGCACATGTAGCAGGTCCTACATCCATCTCTGTGCTGCTCATACATGTCTTCCATGATACTCTTTTATCTATCACTCACTAAACCTCCTTAAAGCACCTTGTCTTGTCCTTTGACAACAATGTCTTTTGTGTAAAAGCCGCTCTCTACCTTTCCAAACATGTGTGCAGCGTCCTGCTGAAGGTATTTGCTGGGAGATTAGCAGCGTGAGTGTGTTGGGTATTGACACAGTAATTTAACTGGAGGGAATGTGATTTTTAGAAGCCTTGGCATGCATACTTTGGCAGCAACAAGCCTCTGAAACCACACTCTCAGTTTGAAACCATTAAAACATCACATGCCCAACTTGCAAAATCAAAGTCAAAGGGAAGCAAAGTCTTGTTCAGACTATTAGATCTGTGACAACAAAAACATCTGGCATGAAACTCAAGATTTATACATTATGTTTGGCATTTTACAGGATTGTCAGATCTTTACACTCCATGTCACTTCAGTGTCAGAACATGAGCATGTCGTAAAATGCAAACTAGCTGTAACAGCAGAGTTGTTTGAATAAAGCTGAACTTGCTTTAAACCTCAACTTGATTAATGTCTCACATGACATTAATGTCTGAGACAGATACAAGCGTAAAAACTCACAATATTTAGGCAAGGAACAGCATTTTGGTATTTTGTAGTGTTGACAAAACACGTGTGAGCAAGCTTTGATTGCATGCAGGTAAACAGTTTGTGTGATGATCATGAGCAAAAAAGGTGGAACGCTTCAACTGGCACACAAACTGGGAACCCACAAGCTCTCATCTGATGGTAACGCAGAGTGTTAATGAATCAATATTAAGCTCAGCGATGCAAGAAGTTTAAATCAATTGAGCTACTTAATAAATGTAGCAACAGGTCTTCCAGAGACACAAAAATACTGCATTGAGTGCAAATCATTAATTTCTAATTTCAGTTACTCTAAAGCACAGCAGTTTTTGCAACATAATGTACTTCATGTATTAGATGAAGTACTCATAATGCAGAAAGGCCACTGTGTTGTGTTGCGAGGCAGCCTAGGCCTCTTGCTGTCCATGTTGCATTTGACGTGGAAGTGTGTCCTAATCCTTTCTGTATGTGTAATTTTCACTATCTGATGGGGTGTGTGTGGGTAACTCACCTGTGTGGACAGGTCAGCTGCTGCCAGTCTCCCCTTGAGAGTTGTTGTTGTCCATCTGGTCGGCCAGCCCACTCTTTGTCGTCGCCTTTCTCTTTTTTAAAGACAGATTCAGTAGCATTTCCCTTAAAAAAATATAGACTTCTACAAAATGAATCCAACTCAGTCATCACTTATGGCCCCCTGGATGTGTGTGGTGGTGACTGTGTCTGCAGAGCCCCGCCCTCTGTCTGTATTGTGATGTTTTGATTTAGTCTTTATGTTTCTAGGTGGAGAGTGGCGGCGTTTCCTCCAGCCAATGACAGTGCATGTTGAGGTTGGTAGCGTAGCTACTGGATGCGAATCAGACTGGAAAAGGTTGCTTATGCAAACGTGGCAGTGAAGAAAAGGACATATAGCTCTAGTGAGGCGAAATGGCAAGCCAATAAAGCTTGTTCTAGAACAAGAGTGAATCTCGGTTTGGCTTTCATCCGCCTTTGAGCACTGAAGGAGAGGCTGGA
>JAQLOL010000024.1:5897984-5912405 GCA_029783665.1 Naso thynnoides
TATCTCAACCTGATTCATAGACCCTTCATGTATTCACATTCATGGATTCATGTTACAGTCATCTCAGACATCACATGGTATCATAGTGTTACAGAAACATTTCCCTAGCCAAGTAGCAAGAACAAAACACACACACACACACACACACACACACACACACACACACACACACAAACTAAAATTAGCTTTGCCCAGAGGCCTTGAGGCTTGGTAATAAGTGCTTGTTGATGTTTTCCAAATCGGACTAATAGAAAGAGTAAACATGGCCTAACCTTTTAATTGAGTGATGACATGACGATGATGGAGAGATTGCTAAGCACTCGGTGCGGAGCCAAACAGGAGAGTCCTTATGTTCCCTGCTTTCATTTCATGCCCCCATCCCTCTCCTTTTCCATCTGCCTGCTTCCTGTTTGTGTTAATTAGCGCTGCTCACGACGTCAGGATGACTCAGGAGTGTGTATTGTTGTATTTCTACACTCTGTCCACTCAGTACAGCATGGCTCCCTGTCACCACTATATATAACCTACTGTAAATGATCATTGTACTTTATTGTTCATGCAGTGGACAAGAACTGTTTATGCATGATGATGCAGTCTGACTTTTAGTTTATTGGGATTGAAAGCAGTCAGTTTCAGTTGCCTCTCAGGCTCATATGCAGTAATCAGGGGTTAAACGCTCGTCCCGGAGAGAACTGCTGTTGGCAGTCTGGGAGTTCAATCTGAGGCTGAAAAGTGAGCTCCCATGAAGCCAGATCCACAGATGTTTCAGTCCTCCTTTGTCTCTGCTGAGCCATCAGTTTAACATTCGTTAATTGTGTTTCAGATTGTAAATTAGCTAGCCAAGCTAACTTTAAAGTAGCATTAATATAGTCTTGTACAGCCAGCCTTTAGTCCACAGTGTTGTCAGTGCTGAGGTTTGGCTACACTCGTTATAATTCTGCTATAAGAGGATAAAATGTGAAAATATGACTTGTTTGTATTTCTTTAAACCAATCACAATCATCCTGGGTCGCTAAGATGCAGTGAGGGTGTCCTTGTAAGATAGGAACCAACAGATAGCAAAAATAGTGGAGAATGCTGATTAGTGGTCATAATCATCAAATAATTAATTCAGCTCTGGCTTTGTGTTTGACTCAAACTTGAGAAAGACTGACCTGATATAAATTAAGCACTGACTGAGATGGCAAATTAAGCCATCTGTTTTTAATATCTTGCAGCTACAACAGACATTTTGACTTGTTAAATATGTGCAACAAGAATTAACAATGGCTACATTTGGTATGCCTGGGCCCTGGTATTGTGCAAGCTCAGTAACACAGTCACACTTACAAGAAACTGAGCCAACATCAATGTTATTTGTTAACTGTGGTTTTCCCTGCCAGACATGTCAAAATGTTGCCTTTGAAAATTCTGTTGTTGAATTTTAGCTTGAAGAGACAATCACACTACAAAAGGGCATTTGCTCATCCGCACAAAGCTTGAAGACAGAGTCCAGCAGTGGCACAGCTGTAGCAGGCGGGCTCACCCTAAGCTCATTAGCCAGCTGCGCTAGTGCTAGCCAATCAGAGCTCTCAAAAATATCTCTTTTTTCTTTCTATTGTTTTTCTTTCTTCCCCCTGGCATTTTTTACATTATTGCATGACATATCTTTCAGTTCAAATCTATCAAAGAGACAGGAAAGCAAAAAACTATACGCAACAACACGGCAGCTCCACTCGTCCGTCTACTCATCTCTCTATCTCTCTCAAAAAATCATGCGAGATTACAAAGTCACTTGTGATCGCCCCAGGTTGTAAACAAACTACTATAATGAGCTGAGCAGGTGTTTCGCCTCAAAAATAAGACTCTATGAACATTTTTCATAGATTTGTACTTGCCCCGACCACTGCCATTCTCTCTCTGTCAGCTGCAGCTAGCGGCCACAGGTAGGTCCTCGCTCCCTCGATACTGCATGAATTTTATTGGTTTTTAAAGCCATCTCTCTTTCCCACATGCAAATTCATGCTGATGGAGGCCAGGTTGAAAAATTCCAAAACTGCTCTTTAAATTCACAAAAAAAGATGCGTTAGTTTTATTGACTTCTGTCTCATTGCTGTCCGCAAACCATTGATTATTTCCCCTAGAATAAGACGTGGTGAAATAAATGTGGATGGTACAACACAGCTAATAAGCAAAGATAGCATCCTCTATTTTGGACTCTCCAGCTCTCCATCCCTGTCAAGACTTCTCACTTTTGTTCATGGTATAAATTCACATGTCAAAGTTTCCCAACAGTTGAACTGCTCAAACAGAGGATTTTCACAGTGCAATGAATTACATTTTTTGCTTTTTTAAACCCTGATGTGCAACCTTTACATTTCTTGAACATCTGCACAGGTGTTGTCAATTAGCTGATTGGAACTTTGTCCAGTTCAGTTGGATCTACATTGGGACCTATCTATAAGACCAAAAAAGGTTTAAGGAGAGCGACAAAACTGACGGGAAAGTGTGGTAGTCAAAACCAAGCAGCCCCAAGAAGCCAAAAAAAGGGGATGTGAGCAAGCAGGAGCTTTAAATGAGTCTAAAATAGACCAAAACATTCTTTAAAACATTCTTATTCTGTTCTTTTTGTTATGAGATCCAGCCGCATGAGACAATATGCCAGTGGAATTTTCAAATCTGTCAAGAAACCATTTGTAGGATGGAAATAAAAGGAATCGAAGAATGTTTTCATCACGTTGTTGAGTGTATGAAAGTGCCATGGCAGGACACAGTGATATTGCAGTGTGGTATATGCCTCACAATCTGAACTCAGATGTATGTTTTAGGTATTAAAAAGCTGACCAGGATCCTCTGAGGTCAACAGAAAATTTAGAATACAGCTTCTCAGTGCCTTCAAGCAAGTTCATGTGCGATATCACTTCTGTTTGTTTTTCCCACAGGATGTGGCAGTGTAAAACAGGACAGATTCTCCACTTTAGAGCACT
The DNA here is from genome assembly GCA_029783665.1 of Naso thynnoides. Classification (NCBI taxonomy): domain Eukaryota; kingdom Metazoa; phylum Chordata; class Actinopteri; order Acanthuriformes; family Acanthuridae; genus Naso; species Naso thynnoides. Next base: position 5,900,951 of record JAQLOL010000024.1, read on the forward strand.
AAAAAGCACATCAGGTTCTTTCATCTTTCCCCTGCTTTTCTCCTTCATCTCATTAGTTTCAGAATCTTCAGCCTCACTTCCACACACAAGTGACAAATATGTGAAGAGCGGCTGTTGAGATTCTTTTACCCACACATTTCTCTAACATGACCAGCACAACAACAGACAGGTGCATGCACTCACTTTGTGTCTTGCCCACTCACACACACAGACACACACACATACACACACACAGACAAACATATAAATGCACTCTTAAGTGCCAAGTCTGTGTCTGTCTGAGTGTGGGGGAGGTCCATGGCCCCCAGGGAACCAATAGTAGATCACCATTGTAGGCTTGGGGGGCTGTCAGCCTATTAGAGAGCCACAGAGGAATTCTCTGTGAAACAGAGACGAGCCGACTGACAGAGACACCACACAGCTGCAAGGCTGCCACGCCACTGAAAAATCTGTGTTTGCTGTCTTTTCTGCATTTTCAAACCATTTCTCTGTGCTGTCTTGTGCAACTTCATCCAGCAAAGACAACAAGGGACAGGCGTTTTTCTTTTGAGGCAATATCTGTAAACAAGTGGTTTGTTTTTTAATAAATGCTCAGTTGGACTCACATAAATATAGCGTAGATGTTACATGTAACAATACAAGTTTTGTGTTTTAAGGGAGTTTCTGTTTTTCTTTCTTTAGTGGTTGTGATGCGATTTGCACCACTCCCAACACACACACACACAAACACACACACACACACACACACACACACAAATGCATCACCTGCCTTAAAGTTTCAGCACATCTGGGGATTTGCAGGGAGGAGGGAGAGGTGTGTGTTGAGATATGAGTGTATCACACACACCTAGTGTTTGTCTTGGCCTCAGAGGTGCAGACACAGATAGAGAGGGAGAAGAGGAGAGTGAAGAACCGTGCCCTGCAGTGTTTAGATAATGAGCCGTTTGTGTGTGTGTGTGTGTATGTGTATGTGTGTGTGTGTGTTAGGATAGAAACATCATGTGGGTTCTCTTCCCACCAGCTAAATGATTTTCATTCTTTCAGCGTGTGAATTGAGACAAGACATTATCACACATGCCAGTCAGTACTAAAACAAGGAGAAATGCCACACAAGAGCTGCATGCATCAGCTCTCTGTGGCCACAATGTTTTGTTTTCGCATCATACAATGAGTATTTCACACATTTCACTCCCACACTAGTAAAGCCGAAACTTGTTACTCTTGTGTCATCTTGATTCTAAATCCATATAAACCGCACACATAAATACATAACGACATCAGTGCTCACAGACACACATTCTGACATGCACGCTCGTGTGGTTTCTGCAGTGTGGCAGGTTGATTGGCAGGCAGTAGAAAGGAAAGGAAGTGAAGCTGACAAGACTCTCAGGTGGTGTTAACTCCTGACTGACAGGCAGGGCGCGCCCTCACTGACAGGCAGGCTGAGGCAGTTAACTCCTCCCTGCCCACACTCTGCTGCATTCGAGATTTATTGTCACATTTTCAAACTTTTAAGTTAAAAGTGCCATGAAACTGACCTTGAACATGATGTTGAAACTATAAATTTGTCAGAATATTTAATCTTGAGTGCTTTACATGTGAATTTGCAGATTTATTGTTGACCTTTCAATCATTGCTTCCTGACTTTGTCTCAGTCTCAATATTCCCCCCCACCCCCCACCTCTTTTTTTTCTGTCTCTCTTGTTGAGTACTATCTTGCATCTGGCTCCTTCTGTCTTCTCCTGTTTCTCTAGAGTGTTTCTGCTGATCCCTGACTTTCCCCTGCAGTTCCCCAGGGTGTGTGTCTGTGTGTGCATGTAAAGCCAGGTGTCTGCTCTTTGGGCTGTGTCTGTCAATGATGTCGGGGTTAAGGGGGGGAGGTGCAGGAGGTGTGAGTGTGTATCTGTGTGTGTGCGTTGGTAAGTAGGAGTCGCTGGGGCACTGTGACCAGGAGCATCTGGGAGAAATTCCCTACATTCCCAGGGATCTGCCTTGGATAAAAGCTCCACAGTGCCATGCACCTGGCTGAGAGGGGGAGACAGAGATACAGGCATGGCCTGAATCTTTTCACACACACATGTCCGACAGCACACACATTTACAAGCATTGTCTCTGCAAAATTAACATGACGTGTAAACCTGCACAATTAAATACTAAGGTCAAATGGAAAAAGTTAGCCTTTCTCTCTTTTCCAGGCTGATTAAACAGATACATTTCATTCTGTTTCTTCACTAATAAATGTCATTAAAATCTGTCTTCTCGAAACCGGAATAGAAAGTGGTTTTCAAGCAGAAAAACAAAAGCAAACAAATTGCAAACAAATTTCAAGTTTTTCTTTTGATAAATTTTGATATAATCTTCTCCATTCTGCAGCGTGCCAGTCAATGCTGTATACATGAAGCAGGTGTAATAGTGAGTGAAAGTGTGCTGCTGAAGCTGTTTGTGTTATCAGAGTCTCTTGACAGTCTGTCATCTGTCAGCACGCGTCGTCAACAGAACTGAAAAAACAACCACAGACACAGACAGGCCAATGCGAGGAGAGTTAGAGAAGAAGGAGCCAGGAAACCCTTAGTCTAGCACAAAGAGTGAGTGAAGTGGGAAACATCTAGCTTGGTTCTTAAATCACCACTTGTCACTGCCACAATTCAGTTTTTATTAAGATTATTGCACACTGTATCACTCCCCAAATCAGCTGTTTTGCTCAAACTGAAATCAAACTTTTATTGTCCTGAAGCTTTTAAAGATGGTAACATACTAACACACATACTAATAGCTAACACATGTAATCCAGGTTATTGACATAAAACAGCTTATGAAACTGTGCTTGTTTATTATTCATTATGCAATGAAATAAAGTGAGAACCGACTACTTACTTCGAAGACAAATCATCATCAGGCCCTTCTGGTGTAGGGCATTTTATTTAGTTTATCTTCACTGTGTGGTGGCAAACTAAAGGGGTGAAAAACCCTACGTTTAGCATACAGTTGAACAGATATTGATTTTTTAGGTAAGCATTTGCATATGTGGCTAGAAAACATTTCTCTGCTGACCCTATCAATGCTGACTTCTTGTGCAGCGACTTCTCTCCACTTCTCCTTAAAGTGACACCACTGATCACTATCTGCAGAAGGTAATGGACTGATTATGCATAAGTACCTCATACAACCCCACTTCAAAAATACTGAACTTTATCTTCAATTATTGAGCTTTAGAGGAGCGGTTTTTCACCTGTATATGTGCTGTTCCTCCTGTTTTCAGTCTTTGCTCTAAACTAAGCTAAACTAAGCAAACTGGCTTTAGGCGTTAGTAAATTAAAAGGAAAATTTTTATATGTCTGTCCACTCATTGGTAATTGTAGACAACTGAAACATTAAAATTCCTCACTATGCGTTATATAGACCAAGAGAGCTGCTCTGACACAAGTGATGTTTTTGGTGCAGACAGAAACATTGGCAGTTTGTGTAGCCAGCGGCCGTGCTACTGCTAGAAAACAAATTGGGCTTTTGGATGCAAAACTCACATATAATAAATCCTGGTACTTGTAAACTTTGCTTTAAAAACATGATTAATTCCCCCACTGATGACTGAAAATCAATTCTTGTCATCTAATTGAGCAAGAAAACAACAAATGTTAAACTACTTATGCAAAAGATCTCTATATCTTTTCGACACTAAACTAAACAATATTGCAATTATCAACTGGATTCTTTATTTGTTATGTATCCTGTTAACAACTGCAAAATGGTCAGTCAACATCACATACAATTTGGTGTAATATTGTCACTTCCATAATTTGCTTCCAAGCTCAGTTAGACAATACAGGAACAATATTTCCAAAACTGAACTATAATATAATATGTGTGGCATCATTTCCAGCCAAAGTGAATTGTACTATTATACTGATGTTATATCTGATCGTCTGATGTGTTGCCCTCCACCGCAGATTCTGCTTCAGCTCAGTTTTAAGCTTCTCTTTGATTCAGAGCAAGTGTTTACTTGTACTTCACTCCCCTCCTGTTCATTTGTTATTCCTCCCTTTCTTTGCTTTCCTCATCCCTCCCTCTCTCCTGCATGTGTGTGTGTGTGTACAAGCAGGTGTGTTTTTGTATGTGAACTTGTGTGTGTGTGTGTGTGTGTGTGTGTGTGTGTGTGTGCGTGTGTGTGGCTTCTGGAATGTTGACCCATGCAGAAAAGAGGTGAAAGACTTCCCAGACATCAAAGGGCAGGTAGCTGACAGGCACAAGAGGGGCCGATAAGTCCAGTTGGACGACAATAGACCCCAGTGCACACCTGGACTGTATGGAAAAGCAGCGACGTGGAGAAAACTGCACACACACACACACACACATGCTAGCCGCTCAACACATTCTCGTTCATTTCCTTCTCTTGCTATGCTTCAAACACACACACACACACATCCTCTTAAACACCTTCAAGCACTTAGCTCGGTTACCATGCATGTCTCCGTAACATCCATACGCTCTGCGCAGCCTCCCTGCAATCCACCCACAGAGACCCCCACCCGATCTGCGACCTCTGCACCCACAGGTGTTGGGGTCTTTGTCCTTGGACATGTGTAAGCAGCCCGATGTTGTGACGAGCCCTTAGACCCTCAACCACCCCAACATCCTTTTCTCTCAGGTGCTGTAGGGCCTCAGGTGAGCTTGTAGGGGGGTTGGGAGGAGGATAAGGATTGAGTTTAACTTCGCACTTTCAAAGTTAAAGCATTTATGTTTCTGTTTGTCTTCATTTTAAACTTAAATCCTATAAAATTATGGGAAACAAATTTCCCATGACACACAATATTTGAGCCTTTACCTGAAAACATTTAACAATAAGTGCAGCTTTATTTAACCATGCAAATTTTGATACAGTCTGACACAGTTTAAATGTATCGCTGTGTCCTCAGACATTATACTAATGCCACGGAACCCTGTATCACTTCCTCCAGAACAAACAAAAACAAACATTATATCATAAACATTCTAAAACACGATATCCTTTATTATACACCAATCAGATTACAACTTCTGGGGTGGTAATGTGATGGCTTAAGTTCCAAGAAAAAGTATTTCACATTTATCTGCTGTCAAATTTTGTTCTCTTTCAGGACGTCAAGGCTCGTTACAAAGATCACATAGAAACCAAGAGCTTCATAAGTCAGACTGGTTCAGATTTATTTAGTTTATGGAAAAAGATGCATGACTAAATCGCCAAACATGAATACTTTAAAAAGAATTATGGATAATAATCTTTTTGTACACCATTATGCATATGCAGTGCTTTCATTGTTTGGATTTTTTACACTTGATGGACCTGAGAGCTTTTTTATGGAAGAGGAGCAAGTATTTTGTCTGTTTACTGGATCCAAGGACTCAGAGGGGATGAAGAGCAAGAGATAATAGAGAATATAGACAGCTGATGTACCAATGACCTTCAGTCTTACACCCTATCATGAACACACTCGTATGGAATGAGATGGGAAGTGGCAAGAAGTCACTGTGCTCTGCAGAGACAGACAGAGGCGTAGCTGGATTCATTTTCTAGCCTTAAAATGAGACACAAAGTCATCCATATGCCCACGCTTGTTTAAATGGTTTTTGTGTTTGTTTGAGGTGACAAAGTCCCTTTAACACTTGCAACACAAATGAAAGCTGCTGCACGCAAGCAAGGAGGGTCCAATCAGAGTCCTTCCTCGCCCTCTCTTCCTGTTTTTCCTGCCGGGATGTCCCATCACCTTGGCGACCCAGTGGCACACGCAGCCTCTCAGGCCCTCCTTTCTTCAAAGGAGCCAGTAAGCCAGAGGAAATTAGTTTAAGGTCTCTGAGAGAGAATCAGTCCATTTCCTAGTGAACACTCATTAGAACAATGGCCCACAGCCAAATGCACGCTGGCTTAGATGTGACATGTTTTCCTTCTTTTTGTTAATTGTGTTTGATTCTCCACCTATTGCATGTCCTTTTTTTTGTTTAGCCAACATCCTAATTTGTGTTTTTTTTTTTCTAAGTATGCTTGGATCAGGATTTTTAGCATTAGATCACAAATCACTACAAGCATCCAATCAAAACATAGTTTGTTTGCATAATTCCACTTAGTAGTTTTTAGTCATTAGTGGCACAATAAAAATACCTTAACATGTGTAGGAAATAAATGATGGTGTTTATTTTACTTGATTCAAAGAAATTGGTTTAAAATAGTTTATTTTGATTGGTTTAAAGAAAAGCAAACAAGCCAGATCATATTTCTCTCTTTTATCAGCAGAAATATAACTGCTGCAACAAGACCTTTCTCCAGTGCTGACACAGCACATAAGACCACATGCCAACAGATATACAGATAAATATACTCAATAAAGCTCAGATCTTCTTATAAACTAAAAAACTCCAAAAAAAAGATTAAAGAAGAGTGAAACTTTAAAAGGTGAAAACTGGAAGCCCAACAAAATACATCGATAACCACAGGACTTCTGGTTTCAGTTTCAGAGCAGAGAGAGAAATATCTCTGTCCTGTCAGCAGTGCAACACATTACTGTAATCAGATTACATTTGTTTGTAACACAGTAACGTAAGGCATTACTGTTGCTAATTTACTAATCACAATACATTTACTGATCAAATTTTTGTTACTTCAGCTACCCTATTTTCACAACTTTGCTGTCAGCTTTGTTGTAAAGAGCAAAGAAGAGAGATGTTGTGTTTGTCCTTTGTCCTTCTTATTAGAATAAAGATTTGTGCTGATGTGGACACGAGTTTTACCTATATTGTTAATTGGTGAGTGACAGTGTATCTCAGGCTGTGTCGGGGGGTAAGTAGTTACATGTAATGACATTACGTAATTTAATTACAAAATTAATGTAATTGTAATTGGTTGCAGTTACTGAGAAAAAATGCGTAATTAAATTACAGTTACTTTTTAAAATGTTAATGATTGCAAAGAGGATTAAATATGAGTATTTTCTGTGAAAAGCTTAGGCAATATGTTGAATAATATTCATTTTGTTGCTTTGTATGTTTTTGTTGTGCACAGTGCCTTCCTTTGCCATTCCCAGTCAGGTTCATTTAGTGAAGTTTTTGATGCTATTCTGATGCTTTTGACTGATTCTCTTGTTTGAATTTGCACCACCCCACGTCTAGTAATGTGTAACCTATTACATTTCTGAAGTAACCTTCCCAACTCTGAGCTCAGGTGATGTTACTGAGCAATGCAAAGGTCCTGTAAAACTAGTTGTGTAAATAATTGGCAACACTTTCTCTGAAGCCTTTCTCTATAACACATTATGATATATTATGAACACACCTCTAATGCATTACAGGTGGATATGGTCAGGGATAACCCCAATCCTGCTTAATAACTATGATTATACAGCACTATAGGTGCATTATGATGCATTATGAGTATGTTCATTATACATTATAGATGTATGCTTTAAGTGTTCAAGTGTTACCAAATAATTACTTTCAGCAGTGAGTTTTTAAATTACATAATGAATTACTTTTTTTTAAGTAATTAGTAATGTGTAATACATTATTTTTTTTTGTAACTACCCTAACACAGTCTGTCACATAGTATCATCCTTATAATTCAGGTGTTTTTTTCCCCTCCTGTGAATTTTATATTATTTTATTCTATTTACTCCTGTCAAATTAATCTGACAATGCCATTTTGTTTTTATTGTGAACTGATATAACTGATATAACAGCTTAACTGTAAAGTTAATTAGCCAGAGATCATCAGACACTTGAGCACAGTTTGTCAGAACAGTGGCTTTGCTGCTCTATCATCACATATCCTAAGCATTGCTTCTCTGTCTGTTTGTTGGAATGAGGTATGTTTGGCCTCTCATTACACACATCTGTCAGTGACTTGCTCTGGCTAAGATTACTGTTGATGTAGCTGCTAAAGTATTAGGCTGAGTTGACATATGCTGGCCACAAGGATTTGGTCCCAGGACTGTGTGGTCATGGCGTCTTCTGTGGTTTACTTCGGCCCATTCAAACACAGCAGTGCTCCCCTAAAGTTGGTACATGCATACTTGCTGCTACATGAGCATGCATATCTGTATTTGTGTGTTCTCCATCAGGTTGTGCTAAAGGTCAGGACCAAACCTCAGGGAGACGTCCAGGCACACGTTTACCTCACACCCGTCTGCCCCCCTGAACCGCTTTCCCTTTTCATTCATAATAGGGTTAACGAGATCTGTCACCACCTCGCCCTGCGTTTATTATGAGTGGGCTCTTTCCTGTGTCAGGTAAAAATAATCGAGTGGGTCCACAGACGGGCTCCTCGATGGTGGATTTGTTTTTATTGCAGATTCTCCAGGGGCAAAGTGTTGGACGGAGAGAAGAACAGAGAGGAAGTGACTTTAGGTTTGCAGGCAGGAATGTTGCCACCTTAAGGATTCTCATCTTACCTGCTAAAATTCATACTGAACAATTTATGTGTTTTTGACTCACCTGTGTTTAAAATATTAAACGTGACAGCTTTTAATGATAGTAATAAAGAAACTGCTTAAAACAGCAGCAAAAATGATTTTAGCAACTAGCAAACAACATACCCCTGATTAGCAACCTAGCTAATGTGAGGCTGTTATGAAGAAAGGTGTCTTTGGTAGAAAAATGTGATTGACAGGCTAAGAGAAGCAGTGACTGACTGACGAGACACAAGGAGGCGCAAAATTCAATTTCTCCAAAGGGAATCATTTTCTGTATCATTCACGTCTTTCAAATAGCTTCCTTTGAAATATGGTAGGATGTCTCTTTGTCCCTCCGTGTCTTGAAGGGTCCGTCTTTGCCAAAAGTTACATTGTACAACAGGTGTAAAAGATAAGTTCCTGAAGGAGGAAGAGGAAGAAAAAATTACTTCCGAGCTGTGTTACAAACACCTTTTAAGATGAAATAGCCTGTTAAACTGTGTTTTGTCTCAAGAATCACAACTTGTAAATATTCACCAATTTAGAAACTGAATGACAGCGATGAAGAGGCACAGGACAACATGCACAGTCAACCACAACTGCCAGTAGAAGATCATGACACTAATCCACTCACAAACATCAGCTCAGCGGCCTTGTGGTTAGAGTGTCCGCCCTGAGATTGAGAAGTCAGGGTTAGATCCCCAGCTGAGTCATATTAAAGACTATAAAAATAGTAACCGTACCTGCCTGCTTGGCAGTCAGAATCAAGGGTTGGATTGGGGGTAAGACCCCGCAACACACTACTGTCATGTCCAGGGGGTGTGCATATATATCAAGCTGTCTCAGACTATAAAAACAGGAGATAAACGACTCCTGTCCTATGGGCCTTCATGGCTCCCAAAAGGTTTACTTGCTTACTAATTTGCAGACAAGCTCACCTTTAGCTTGTAACTTATAGCGATGCAGGCTAGTTAGCAACATTATAGAGATTAAAGCAACAATATGTAACTTTGACCACCAACGAAACATAAAGATGCACGTTGAAATGTCGCGCAAAACAGCAAATTTTAGAAAAACTGTATCACTGCTCTGTCTGTCTGCAGCCTTTTATTTAGTGGAGCTGTCCCCAACATTTACCTGGTGCTGCAGTTTTGGTCTGTTGGCAGTTTACATGTTGCTTTCAGGTGCTCTGTGATTCCAAGAATTAGGGTTAGCCATAGGACACCGGAGGGAAAACCACAGGACATTTCTGACATATTAACTTGCATTGTCAAGTTTTGTTTTTCAAAGCAGGATTTGCATTAATGTAGAAAATTCTTTCTTATCAGTTTTATTAGAGAAAATTTTTAGGGAAGGACCACTGTTACATTTTTAAAAAAACTGTTGGATGTGATGAGTCCAAGAGAGACAGAGAAATTCCTAACAAGTATTGCAAAAGTGATCTTTCAGGCAAACCAGTTGGTTGATGCACGCTGTATTTGAACCACGATCAAATTCAGCAATGAGTAAGAGCAGCAAAGTTGGGAAACAATGAATGCTCTTATAATACTACAACTTACTCATGTTTATAACACAGAGACTTTTTGGCATTTAAACTATGTGATGTCCCAGTAAAACTATCAGAGCATGTGTCATTCTGCAGAGATGCCAAAAACCTCCGTTCACACACACACACACACACACACACACACACACACACATGGATCACTGACTTTAATATCAAGAATGCCACAGTGGATTGCTTTATGCACCTGTCAGCAAATTTGGACACCCACAAACCTTCACAGCTGCCCACACACACACTGCACAGAAGCTGTTTATCCCAGCGGAGGTAGAGATATAGGTCCATGTAGGCCAATGTCAGTGTTAGGAGAAGCAAAATATTTTCATTGTGAGGGTATCTGTTCATGTCAACAATCTGATAGGGCACTGGGTAGCGATAGGCAGTTCTCATGGGGCCTGTGGCCTCGAGAGCAACAGAGGAGAGAGAGGAGGGGGAGGAGGGGGGAGGAATTGGCTGTTCCCAGATATGAGGAACATGGTGAGTGTCAACACCTCCACAGCGACAGATAGCAGGAGGTCAGGATGTGACAGACAAAGAAGTGATAGCCTGTGAGACAGGTGATCCTACATCGATACACACAATTTTTACTGTGGTTACTGTTTCTTTCTTTTTTTTAATCAAGCTTTAATATTTCTTGAAGACTAGAAAATTGGAGCGTACAAATTGTCCTTTTAAATCAAATATTTCCCATAAAATGTCAACATGACAGTTTAGCAGTGACAGCTTTGTGATCTAGCACAGAAACACCTGGAACATTTATATCTCGTAGATTTGAGGGGGCAAAGTTTACCCAGGAGTATTTGGTGGTTTAGTTTGGACCCAAGTCTTATTTTTGCCCCAGAAGGCTAATCAGGTCCTCATGAGATTTCATGGAGGTTTTTTTTTTTCATTTTCAAATTTGGTGAAGTGACCCTTCAGGCTTAGATTAGCCAAAGCGTCACTGCATCTTTTGCAAACCTAATTCATCAGAATGGGTCGTTTCATGTGTCTGGAATGCATTTACAATTAATAAGATTATTTGTTTGTCTGTTTTTTAGGTGCATTGTGCAAATTTTTTTTTTTGCTGCCATTGTATACTCTTTCAATATTTGTATGTTGCTGTATTTGGGTTTTTGTTTATGAATAATTACAATCTTAACTTTTTCTTTCTGCACTCCTTGTATCATGAAGAGTAGAGGAGAATTAGCTGCTGCACACATAAGTTTGATTTTTGATGATCTGACTGATGTAATGAAGGACTATGCAAAATGTATAAGTGAAAATCTTTGTGTGTGTGTGTTGGTATGAATAATTATTCTCCATCCATATCAGAGCTGTGCTGTTTTCATAACACTCTTCACAACATGACTGCCGCATTTTGTCTATCGTTGCGAGATGAATTTCTGGAGATGATAGAGCAAACTCACCTCTACTCATCTCAACATGAAGGCAGACACAATGCTAATTGATTGGAACGGCAAATATATTCTCTCTATCCTTT
>JAQLOL010000024.1:5931784-5968068 GCA_029783665.1 Naso thynnoides
ACAGTTGCTCATAATTCATGAACTCATGTAAAACTGAACTCAAAGCGTCTTTGCTTTTTGATGGACAATGTGCATAACACAGGAGTTACTGTGGATGGTCAAAGAGCTTCCCATTGGCTTCCTGATGCCGATAAGAAACGTAAACACACCGGGCCACGTCGGGCCAACATGTCACCCCTCACACTTCAGTTATGAACAGCGAGGGTAGGGGAAGGGGGAGTGTATGCTCACACAATGATCTGAGTGTTTGGAGGAGAGGGGATGGACTGTACAAAGTGAGGAAGTGTCCCTCACACACCACCCGCGGAGCATCTCCCTTAATAAAACATCTCTTTAATTGGAGCACATGCATACACTCACAGCACCTCAGATCTGAGACCTTGTGTGCATATCCATGTAAGTTTATGTCCATATGTGCCAGCTTCATCCCTAATACCCCCCCCCCCCCCCCCACCTGTCCACCCCCCTTTCAACCTTAATCCATGCGGGTGGGGATGTAAAGGAGATGGGTGGAATCTGGTGGTCAGTGTTTATTTGCTCTATCTCTCTCTTCTTTTCTGAGAGGAACAAGAGCCATGTTGGAGACGCTGCATGAGGGCTGAGGGTACATCCTTCTTTTTCCTCTTCACCTCATCCCCCCCCTCACCGTCTCCCATCTCTTCCCTTCACATCATAAGGATTCCATTGAGGAGAAGCAAAGTCTTGTTGATGTTTAATCATGCAGGCAAGCCAGATGCAAATGAACCAGAGACTATCCAAGGCAGATCAAACTGGGACCAGTGACAGATGTCTCGTCCCACAGCCTGTCCGCAGTAGATGCACCAAGGCTCATTATGATTAAACAAAAAAGCATATGATTGTAATCAACACACATTAACTCAGACATGGTATGTTATGTCTTAAAAGTGTAGCATAAATTAAAGGAGAAATACAGTAAAAGACAGATGTTCCAAAAACAAAAACAACCAAAAAAGAAAAAAAAAAAACAATCAATGGCTTGACATTCCTATGTGATAATTTACATATTAAGTGTGGTGGCTCTAACAGTTACATTTGACTTTTGATTTTAATCTTTCTTTTAATTATTTTGTGCATTTTTTTATTCCAACAACCCACATTAATGTTCTCCAACTGAAGTGAGAACATTTAGGAATCAGATCAATGACATTAATTTCCAAAAAAAACTTCCTCTAATCTAAAACTTCCTCAAATCCTCTTTTAGGGGATGTGTGGTTGTGTTGTCACAAAAGACACCAAAAAGGAGTTAGTAATAGGAATTTAAAGTTTCCTTGTGATAATATTTTTGACAGCTGAAGTTCCATTGAAAATAGCCAGCGTAAGCTAATATAGCAAAATTCTATACAAAATGTATTTTTTATAATTTTAATGTCCGAAAAAGGCAGGAAATTTTAAAGCACAATTCTATTTAAAAGTTGCATAAAAACACGTGGTGAAATTCGGAATTCTAATACCACGAGACAACTGCTAGATAAAAATAATGGCTGAAATTAGCATACTATGTAGTGTATAAAATGATATTGTAAATGAGCCTTTTATTGCAATAAAAACAACAACAACGTAATAATAACAATAATAATAATAATAATAATAATAATAATAATAATAATAATAATAATAATAACCGGTGTCTGGTCCTACCTTGCTGTCTGTCAGAGCCTGGCTGAAGCCTCTCCAGCGCGGGTGGCTGCTCTCCGGTCCCGACCTGACCCGGCGGATCCGTCCGACGCATTCCACCCGCACGCGCTATCATAAACATCCTAGTCCCAGACCTGCGAGGGCAGGAAGTGCGCGAGGACAGGAATTCCACTCTTTCAAATTACATTAAGGCCTGTTACAATGATGGCTCTTCAGTCCATTGTACCACACGCACTCGGCGCGCGTAAAAATAAAAATGGGGCTTTACGTCAAATAAAATGCACAGAATATGAAACAACAACAACAAAAAAAACACAGCAGCGCGAGTTCTTGAGGATTTCTACAGGTCATTTTTTTCCCTCATAACGCAGTTCACGCTCATACAGCTGGTTTGTGAGGTTTGGAGCAACAGGCCTGGAGCCGCCGGGACAACAGACTGGCCTAAAGCTAAACTTATCACTGAGGAGCGTTGGCTTTTGTTTCACATAGGCACAGGTCTGTGAGCCTGTAAACATGTTAGGCTACGTGAACTCAAAGGTGGAATTCCTGCTGAGTGCATCTTTTCTTCTTGAAGTGTTGACAGGCTTTTGTTATCGTCAGTGAAAACACAGACATATCTGTCTCCGTGACACGGTGGCATGACGACTGTCATGCATTGGAGAAAATCCACGATATTGGCTGTGGGATTGTAGCTCACAATATGCAACGACGTTTTTAAAAATGTGTCAAATTATTATTTTTTAAAAAGCCTCATTTCACGTCTCGTGTTCTCCTCGCACGCATGCTTGCATAGAAACATTTTACCTCTCACTCAGAGGCCTACGTGGTTCACGTATGGCAACGTTTTCTTAAGAATTTATTGTTATTATTATTAGTATTAGTATTTGCACATCAGTGAAAGGGGTGCGAGTACTGATTTCATTATTGTGAAAATAATTGCCTGAGCTTTGAAAAATGCATGTGCCCAAAAGGGTACAAAGCATATTTCCATCTGTAATCAAATTAACAGGCGTGCTTAGCCAAGCTTCTTGTCTATGGGATGCGTTATAGTCATATGTTTTATTGTTAGGCTGTTTATTTTCTCCTGTTTGAGTTTATTTGTTTATGTTTTTATTTATCGCCCACCAAAGACTTTGCCTCCAAAAACAGGCGATGCTAGCAAATTAACATTCCTCGGCGTCTCACTGAAGAACACAACCAGTTCAAGTTTCGGGGCCCTTGTTTTGTTTACGGATTGTCGACGTGCGCGTTTCCAGCTTTGTTGTGACGTGACGCGCGTGACTTCGGCAGCTCTCAGACACAGGAAGCTCACAGGTAGCCCGGAAGGAGGGGGGAAAAAAAACAAAAAAGGGCTACTACAAAATAAATGAAACCGAAGAAACAATGTGTAGTTGTGACGACAGCAGTATCGTGAAACTTTTGTCATATTATAGATGACAGGCCGCTCCTCATTGTGGAATAACTTCACTCATTTCACTTCCCTATTCCGCCTCATGGCATAGAGAAATAGACCTACAGCATTTAGCATTTAGCATTTTGGTCTGCGCCTGTAGCCTAATATTGCTCTTAAGAATATCCACGGGGACCATCATGGGGTTTCTGATGAGTCAGGGCTCCTCTGTAACAGCTTATTAGAAGTAGCAGAATTTAATTAAAAGAATATATTGTGATTCATCCTGTAAATTATGACGATATTTGGTTTGAGGGGACAGACTGTAGTTTTTATGTTTTCAGATATTAACCCTGTTGGCTGTTATTTGATTCCTAGTTTAAAGTGCTAAAATAATCATGTCAACAGACCATACAAAATATTACACTGAAAGGTCATTCCTCCAGAGTTTCTTGAGTGATTCCCGATTCTATTTTTGTTTGAGTGCAGAACCGGGGAAGACGAGAAGACCACAAACTTTCTCTGGAACAATAAAAGAAGACTAAACAGTTCCCAAAATCATGAGGTAAAACTAAACACGACGGATTTGGACAAAGGGACTCTTTGGTGGTTTCTGCTTTATTTGGACAAACTTACAAACCAATCCACCATATTGGTATATTTAAATATTCAATATTTTAATATTTCCCATGTTTAAATGGTGGGTGTATTTGATGTGAATCAACAGTGTGATCAAAGTTTATTCTTAAAATTCAAAATTCTTAAAAACTAGAAGAAAAGAAAGAAGTTAACCAACTGTCGATTTTCACTCTGGTTTTCTCTGTCCAAAATAAGTATTCATGCAGCAGGCTAACCATTTATAAATCGGCCTATCCCTATATTTTTGGTTTCAAATTATTTTTATAATGTCATTTTATACCTGCAAATTTCTAAATGAACTGATCGCCTCTTGCGTTATTTGATAGCGGCATTAATTGAATGATGTCATGTTTTGAGCCAAATACTTCCAAAGCAGACGCACATTAGTGGGTTTGAGATTATCGAACAATGCTCTCCGTCTCAACGCGTGAAGAAGACATTGAAACAAAGAAACAACATCGCGCTGTGACGCTTGAAACTGTGAGTCTGTGGTAATTGCACGTTGAGAGATGGTTGGCTCTCACCGTGGTACAGCTGCTGCGGCCAGGCTGCAGACTGGCTGCAGGGTGATGACACACATGCCAATGCTGTTCCACCTGCACAGACTCCCAGAGCACGGAAATACACTCCCAGAGAAAGCCGAGGGGACCCACATGGGTGGCCAGAGAAATGTATACCTCCTCCGTGCACTTCCCTCGGAGCTAATTAAGCTGCAACTATCTATCCAGATTTTTTTAGAGCTGTGGACACGCAGTCGCTTGCCAATGTGCGTGACTTCAGTGTGAGATAAGCACGTCAGAGCCTCTGTTTCGTTTGACTTAAGTTGTTAGGATCGACTTTTGTGGCGACAACAGGCGAGAGAATTTAAAAAAATATACAACCTGTACACGTTTCAGTTTGTTTTAACGTCTGTTTCAGTTTATGTTGCGTCGTGCACGAAAATATCATAAAGTCTAATTATATGATCAGTAGTTTCTTCCTTTCTTTTTGATATAGTTGTTTTCTAGGCAAGGCAAAGTAAGGAGGGTTTTGTTTGTATCGCATATTTTACCAACAAGGCAACTCAAAGTGCTGCACACCGAGCTTAAAAGATATTAAACAAATATAAAAGTAACACAAGACAATATTTTAAAAGGGGCATTTAAAATAGACCCTCAGTAACGCGGTTACATTTTACTTCCTATCCCATAGCAAAGAAGATATTTAATATCTACAGTTCAATTAAAAACAAACAGTGATACAGGCTACTTATCACTAAAGACGTCTGTTGAAATAATGTCGTAATCAATTTTTTTCCGGTAATGACGTTTTATAGTCATTTCAACGCAAATAGATGTTTGATGTCCGCGTAACTGTGTGATAGTAACGAATTTCAACATGTCAAGAGCGGATTTTTTTTTTTTTTTTGTTCACTCACTGTAGCCACCGGAGGCGGAACTCAAATACGCACTTATCACGACGCACTACGTTGTTGCACAGAGAGCATTGGAGCAAAAGCCAGTGGGCCTGGAAGAAATGAGGAAAGGGTTGGGCTAACAGACTCAGAAACCACAACTTGGGTTGCGCCTCCATCAAAAACCAGTTTAGAAAAATCCCCGTTGAAGAGAGAGGGAGATCTGGCGCATGCCACCTACTGAGCAGCAAAATAAAGATTTCTTCCTGGACAGTTTGGACGACAGCTTTCGCTCGCTGTGCATCCCGACGCTCTGCAACGCGTCATTTCGCTCAGCGAAGTCCATGCGCCATTAAAGGTTTCGCTTTTCGGAGTTTGGACCGAACTTGTTTTGTTTTGGCGTGCGCAATGATGGCCACTTACCAAAATCCGGAGGATGACGCAATGGCTTTAATGATCCATGACACCAACACGACCAAGGAGAAAGAGCGACCCAAAGAGGAGCCGGTCCAGGACAAAGTCCCAGAGAAGCCGGATCCGTCCCAGAAGCCACCGTACTCCTACGTCGCTCTCATTGCCATGGCCATCCGGGAGAGCTCGGAGAAGCGCCTCACTCTGTCTGGTATTTACCAGTATATAATCAGCAAATTTCCATTCTATGAGAAAAATAAAAAAGGTTGGCAGAACAGCATCAGACACAACCTGAGTCTCAACGAATGCTTCATCAAAGTTCCGCGTGAGGGTGGCGGGGAGAGAAAGGGGAATTATTGGACACTCGACCCGGCCTGTGAGGACATGTTCGAAAAGGGAAACTACAGGAGACGCCGCAGGATGAAGCGGCCGTTCAGACCTCCACCGACACACTTTCAGCCGGGGAAGACCTTGTTTGGAGGAGACGGCTACGGCTACCTGTCCCCGCCCAAGTACCTGCAGTCTAGCTTCATGAACAACTCTTGGTCGTTAGGCCAGCCGCCCACTCCGATGTCCTACACGTCCTGTCAGATGGCGAGCGGCAACGTGAGTCCAGTGAACGTGAAGGGACTGTCAGCCCCCTCCTCTTATAATCCTTACTCCCGAGTGCAGAGCATGGCGCTCCCCAGCATGGTGAACTCTTACAACGGCATGAGTCACCATCACCATCCTGCGCATCCCCACCATGCCCAGCAGCTGAGCCCGGCCACCGCGGCACCACCTCCGGTCTCCTCCAGTAACGGAGCGGGCCTTCAGTTCGCTTGCTCCCGCCAGCCCGCGGAGCTGTCCATGATGCACTGCTCTTACTGGGAACACGAGACCAAACACTCGGCGTTACACACGAGGATTGATATTTAAAGTTTACCACAAGGTCTGTGTAAAACGAGGACTCGAGAGTGAGAGATAATTCCTGTGATTTCAGGAAGAACAGAACCAAGAGTATTTTGTTGTTTTGTTTTTGTTTAATTTTGTTTTGTTTTTTGAAGAGACCATTTTTACAAGCTGTTTGGGTCCAGCTGTCATCCATGATTGCCAGTGTGGAGTTGATGCGGAGAAAGTTTTTACAAAATGGAATCGGGAGGCAGAGAAATAATCAGGACACACCAGGTAGCACAACCTCTGGGAGCCATTTCGTGCGCCTGTATCACAGTGGGACTATTGGCCATAAGTTGGTATTGTAGTCATAATTATGCCTCCGAAAAACTTTTCATTTTCACGGGGACAGACATCGCTCACATTGCTTCAGCTGTGTGTTATTGGTATGCGTAATGATTTCCCTCAGCTTTACGCACGGCTCGTCCCAACTAACGCCGAATGAAATGTGAACACAAGATGCCCTAATTAAGTCAGAACTCTAATATGTAACTGAAACAGAGGTCAACTTGGCCTCCACAGTAACTTGTGCGGAGCAAGGCCTGCATGGTAAAAACTCGCCTCGTATCATGGTTGTGAACTTTGGGTGAAAGTGTGTGTAGAGATCCATCAGACTGCCAAAAACACAATTCAGGGTTTTTATTTTTTTCATATTTCTTGATCTCATATGTATGTAGAATTTCCATATGACGCCAGCCGATGCCAGGTTTTGTTAATCTTTTTGATTATTATTTTTTTATAAACTTGATTAGCAATATTGTCTCATTCATGTTGGGGCCATGTTTCATTTTAATTAGCACTTTTCCCTCTTTTCTAGGTTTGTGAATTTCTTAATAAACTTGTATTTCTTAAAGTAAAACAGTGGTCCTGCAGTAATCTGTTTCATGCTTTAGGCTTTGACAACCACTGTTGGCACAATAAAAAAAAAACAGTCATGTGAAGGTGACGCAGCATAAAAGTATTTTTGTGCAAAAATGTGTAGGTCAATAATAATTTTAGGTGAAACATTGTGCAGAGTGACGAGATGTGACTCAAGTATTCACTGCAAAACGGCTGATTTTAAGCTACAATGTTTCTTGAAGTTTTATTATAGGCTACACAGATAATCAGTTCTTTGTTTTTTAGCGAATGCATGATAATGGAATAATGACAATTTCATTATATTGTGACAAAATTAAAATAGAGATAAGTAAATAAATTAGTCTTTTATTGCAGTAATAATAATATTAATAATAACAATAATAAAAATAATAAGTGTCAGTGACAAGTTGTGACCTCCAACGACTGATGTCCGTTATTTATAAGCTATTTTGTAAATGATATCTGGTTGTATTATTATTATTATTATTATTATTATTATTATTATTATTATTTAGCCTATCTATTTAGAAGAATTTCAAATCATCCTGTATCAGTAAAACAGCGACGCATTTAGAATATAACTGTCACTCGCCTTCTAAATTATTACTGTTATTATTATTATATATTAATTTTTGTAAATCGTTTCATGGTTCAAGTCCGAGCACCAAAAAAATTATAATTCTACCCTTCATTTTGTAAGTCCATACTGAATGTGTGATCATCAGCAAAACACTTTCATGTTGTTCTACACTCTAAGTAACAACAGCAAGTCAACAACAGCAACAATAATTGGTAATAACAGACCCAATCAAAAGAAACTTTGATGACGCTGGGAGGAATTTGTCTGTGTTTTGCAGCTTTCGTTGTCTTTTTCTGTCACGTTACCTTTGAGGGCTGCCAAGAAGATACGATGATAATCATAATAATGATGCCGTTTACTCGAGTAAATAAAAGCCTACGGGACCATGTAGGAAACAAGGTCAACAAAGACAGGAAGTGTACTAAAAAAAAAAACAAATCGGTGACGCTCAGTCGTCTCGAGGCTTGTATGTTAACCCTTTCCACGGTTGATGAAGATGAAGTCGTTCATCACACCTTGTCCCATCAAAGAGCAGCTTAATTTGCTGAAGTGTTGACGTGAGTTGCCCTGGAGGATGAAAGTAGGCCACAAAATGCAGACGGACAGACAGACAGCTCCTCCTTCATAGTTTTGTTTTAGTCAGACTGTTGAATTACGTAGTGACGTTCCCGTGAGCCTCAGGTGACCATCCCGCCGACCTGAGTTCCAACTAACCTCCAGATAAAAGTAACATGTTGACAAGTGAAACGCCTGATCTCAGCCCCGTCCCTTCCATAAGCACCGTCACATCATCATCTGGTTTTGGCTCTCACACTAAAGGTGTGTATCACTTCCATAAACTCACTGTTTTGACAGCACATCACAGCTAACATACACAGTGAAATATTACGGAATATGACGTTTTAACATCTAATAGCTCATCGGAAATGAGATTGTGGGATCACCCCTCGGAGATCAGACGCATTTGGCGCCAGAGTTTGACGCTGAAGCGCAGCACAGTCAGAGTTTCCCAACGTGACTTGATGGCGCCTGGAGGTGAATCCACGCACTCATTCTGATCCAGCCTGTGTGCGCAGCAGCGGCTGTCAGAGCAGCCTCTTCAGCCAAACACTCAGGTTTAACAGCAACAACAAGAACAAACTCCCTTTCACATTATCCTCATGCTCATCACGTTGACTCTTGTAACCTAATGCCAATGTAAGTAGGCTGTGATTGTGGGTGAATTTATTTGTGCAGTGGTATTTGAATTAGTACCGTTTTGTCTGAATTTAAAAAAAACAAGTTGAACGATTTCTGTGTTTGTGTTTCTGCCTATAAAACTACAGTTTGGATTTTTTTTTCAATATTAGTGTCTTTAAAGCGCCTCCTCTAAAGAAAACAAAATAATAATAATGATTATTATTATTATTATTATTATTATTATTATTATTATGTAGGAATTTATCAGGAAACCTATACAGCAAATTTCAAAACTGCGAGTGTTTGTTGAGTTTTAATGAAAGCAACTTTTTGTGTGTAAACTAGACTACAGTTTTGTTTACAAACAAAAATATTTAGCCAAAAATTAGATGATTAATGCTACAAAAAAGTACAAAAAGTTGTTATGGTAATAGATTTAAATGCTCATTATGTGCCATTAATGGCTCATTCATTTTAGGTTTTGCAAAATTAAATGATCACATCATGGTTTTTTTTCATTGTTGCTGTACATGTCATTATATCGTCATTACTATTATAAATTGTATATTTATAACCTATGTTCAAATCAAATATGTAAAAGACGCATTCTTCTTTCTTGACATTTACATGTAGAAGTGTAAGAGTTGCATTCAGACTCTCAAAAAGAGGAAATTTTCAGTCCTTCACTTATGAGAAATTACGCATGAAGCCATAATCACACTATTAGAAAGATATTATTGTAGGCTGAACAGCCAAGCATGCAGTCATAGCCTGTGGACTAATTTAAGTGTCTTCTTCTCAGCTTGCAGTCGACATTAACGAGCTCAAAAGATCTTTACGCCGTTGGCTCAGTGAGCCCGTATGAAACTGTGGGTCCAATAAAACATGAGGTGAAAAAGGCGCGCAGGGACTATTGAAGCATCGCGGTGCAGTCGGAGTCACTCTGACACTCGTCCATCCTCCAGTGTGCAGAGGCCTGAAATGTAGCTGTGTACATTCTCTGCTTCCTCACATTAATGTTTTGTAAACAAAAAGGAGATAAGGGCGCGTTTGAAAGGCAAGTGTATTCCAAACACTCTCCCAAAAATAATAAATACAAATGTTTTACAAGAAATTATGTTTCTGCTAGTGGAACACAACCGTTACATAAACCGTGCCAGTGGAGAGATCTAACGAGTTTTGAGCTGACTGGATTTGAGCGTGTTAACACCGCAGAGCCTGAACACATCATTTGATGTTTGCGTCACGTTTTTTTTTTTTTTAAATTGGACCAAAAAAAGAAAACAAAACACTGAGTTTATTCTCAGGAATTTATTTTTATTTAGAAACAAAACTTACTTTGGCCCATGTCACGGTAGCTGTTACATGTAGGCGAGCCAGTTAATTCCATTATAACACTCTATATAGTCCCTGTTGGTATGTTTGCGGTCTATTTTAATCTAATCTTGCTCTTAGTTTGTTGTTTGTCGGGAAAAGTTGGAGTATTAAACAACATGCTGCTCGAACAGTCCAGCTATCCCTGCAAGCCTCTGCAGCACGTGCATGCTTACACACATTGATAAACACATCTGCTTTTATTTGTCCCATTTTAAGCCATAATTCTCCTCTGTAAAGACCATAAAGTGAATATATTTGCGTGTGCTCGGGCGCGGCAGGTGTGCATTTGCGCAGAAAGGTTGACAGTTCAGCTGGGCGGCGGGGAACAATGGGCCTGCATACAGGATGTCTCAGAGGCTGAGAGAGATAAGGCAGGCCGAGATCCACACAGGCTCGCTTTAAAATATCGTCTTCTTTTATATAACCAGCAGATCAGCGACTCCATTAGCTCGGATGTGCCTCTTGTTGCTTATATTAGGTTAAATATATTCTATTTTTGGAGCGCAAAACATTTTTTACAGTGTAAAAAACAATCAGCTGTTATCATACCACAAAATAATTTCTTCTTTTTATTTAAATTCTTTTTTTTTCTTATAGGATATTAATCTTATTTTTTATCTTTCGCATCAAATGTTGGTGCAAAATCATCTGCAGCTTATATCACACTTGCAAATTAAATAGGCCTCTGTAGTAATGTACACCTACTGTGCGTGCAGGGGTTAAAGGTCCCGTGCGAGCGCTGTAGAAGCTGTATCGTTGACGAATGGATGTTTCTGTTCATTCTCCATTATTTCTGCAGGAGGTGAAAAGGTTTAACCCAACGCGCCGCTTTGCGTTCATGCGTCTTTTCCGCCGAGCGCGCACTGAATAAGCGTGATTGTATCCTTTGTTGTGCTCTCAGAGATGACAGATTATAATCAACAAGACGAATGAGGTCAACTCATTGTAGAGGCAACACATTTGACCCTAAAACACACGCACCCACACACACCTACACACACACACACACACACACACACACACACACACACACACACACAAACACACATTCAGAGCGTTACCTGGACTCGTTCCGGCTATGACAGCTTGCATGCTCGACGGGGCAGCGGCGATGCGACCCGGCCGGTCAAGTCACACGCAGGTTGCAGGTTTCCCAATGCCGGCACACAATTGAATTCCTGGCATTCTCGCTAATGTTTGAGATTGAAGAGCTACAGTTTCCACTCAGGAGCGGCGCACATCGCCCCGAACCCATTGAAAAGCAGAGTGGGGGTCACCACTGTTTGGTATACATCTGCTCCAAACAGGAAAATATGCAAAGATTTGATTCGCAGAAAATCCGGTAATTGTTCGAATCAGCATGAGGGTTTTTTTTCTTCTTTCTTTCTTTCTGTCTTGTTGGAGCAGAAATACTAGAAGTTTCACTCTGTCGCGCGCACATCTGTCCCATTCCCACTCATTACTCCAGCTGTTTATTTTCGGAACGCGTCCTCTGGTGAATCTCCAATGTAAGCAATTTGTCACGGTGATCTACGTGATGTTTTCGGCGACTGCTGATCTCTATCTCAATGACAAGCTCGCGAAACAATAGATTACATGTAATAATTTCTTAATAAGCCAAAATAATTACAATAGAGTGTTATTATTACAGCGCCACCGTTTATCAATAGGAACCGTGCGTTTGTTAAGTTGACCTCTAGTCAACAGTGGTTCATGGTGTCCAGAAATATCTTGTCTATAAATACACGCCAGTGTCTTCTATTCAGGGAAAGAGATGGACCAAGAAAAATCATCCCGCTCTGACCTCTGCTTACCCTGCAGCCGCTCAGATGTCACATCAATGAGGGCTGAGCTGCAGAGGAAGGTGCTGCGCGCTGATGAAGAGGGTCCGGTTAACTCAACTTGGAGGTTTTCTAAGGTGCAAATATGAGTGTGTTATTAGCACTGGCTGTTGTCTTATTTATGGATCAGAAAAATAATTTTAAAAAATCGTCAGAAACTCAGCAATCGGACAGGTTGTAAGAGACATCACCGCCAAGCAAAAACAGGTTATTTGAACAGCATTTCCCAGCATTCCCGCTGATGTTACTTTCTGCTGTGGGTGTAGAGGAACCGGCGGCTTACACTGTAAAGGGAAATGCGATAAAATGTTTCCGTTCTCTTGATTATGAGCTGCAAATTGCTTTGTCGGGATTTAAATGGCAGGTCTTTTCCCATCGTGCCCTGATGGAGTCTATTTTTAAACCCGTTTCCTTTTCGCCCCCTAAAAACTTCCGCAGGGGCCTGGCAACGAGAGGCTATTAGGATAACTCTTCTCCTGTTAACATTCCAATTAATCAAAGATGAAACCAAATTCCAACAGGGATCGTTAAGGGCCTGCACCTGTTCTTATGATACAGCAGAGAATAAACCAGCACGGTTTCTTGGGCATACTTTGGCCTCAGGAGACAATGTGAGACACATAATCACTGCAGCAATAAAAATATGAGTCCATTCAGAGATGAATGCCAAACAACGAGCTTATTTCACAACCAAAACAATTCCAAATTTCCCTCTTACTGACTTTATCAGGATTTTTCTTATGTTTCAAAACAGTGCAGCCCTGATACAGGCTGCATGAGAGGAATTACACACACTTAAAGGCACACTCATCAGTAAATCAAGTGATTATTCACTCAATTATTGGCTGTTATTGCAACTACTATGCATCAGATGTGAATTCTATTTTTTTATATCGGAGTTTTATTGTCATAGAAAAGATAAGATTTGTTAGTAGGCTGTAACATTTACATGTAACACAGGAAGTTGGCCTCAGGCCTGACCCTTGCCCCGCCTCTATGTGCATGCCAAACCCAGTCCCCAGTCAGATCCCAGTTCAGCCATATTTATTTCAAGCAATTACATACCTCTTGGCAAGGCCTCACAATTACACAAATGAAGATATTTTGATATCCGTAATTATACGCATTCACATGAGGTACCTTTTCAAGTTAAATATGCTTTTTATTACACGCTTATCAGCCGTGATGAGATTATGCACAGTGTGGGTTTGGACTGCATTCGGGTACATTTAATCAAATAAGAGGAGCAGTAATGGAAGCATGCTGGACTCGGGACTGCACTGCAGAGACTGCTGCCTTTGAGCCCAGCTTGTGTTTGGCAAATTTCAGACAATGAGAGCGTTATGAGGGGAACTCTGAGGGACGGCCTTTAACCCCTGCTCACCAGTAAGTCAAGCACACGGCATATGAAACTATTTCTATGTCAAAGATGAGCTGCAGCACACACACTCGTGGCCTGAACAGATTGTTTCTACATGCACATATCTCTGGCAAATCTAGTTTCAGCTGATGCTTGGGGCTGATCATGGTGTGATCTGGTGGTCCCATCTCAAGGCCGTCCACACGGCGATGCCACCAGGCAAGTGTCCACATGCAGCTATATGACAACAAATACCATCATTCAACTTTCACTGAAAGCAGTCACATAAGAAGCTTTTTTTTGTAGAATTGACCCAAATGTGTTCACTTTATTTATTAGTTCTCCACTGAAATTCCCTCAGTTAGTGAAAAGTGGGTCGTTGCTGCCCCCTTGTGGCAAAAGAAATTATCTTTTTTTTTTTTTTTTTTAAATAATTACCTGTCTGTTGTTCCAATCTGCCAAAAATCTATCATATTATCTTATTAACCCAAAAGAGAAAACAAGGTTATAGTGTGTGTGTGTGTGTGTGTATGTGTGTGTGTGTGTGTGTGTGTGTGTGTGTGTGTGTCACACAAGGAAGTTGTCACACTGGTTATATCTACATCACAAGAGAGCACTATCAAAGAAATCTAACAGTTGCATTTGCAAGCTCCCTGTTCTGAAATGTCACTGTAATGACAATTCAATTCAACCAAAAACATTTTTTAAAAAAACAAACAAAACTGCACTATTTATGTATAAAACTTTGGTAATTAAGTGTGTTCAATTATATTATTTGTTCACAGAATAAAGGAGGGAACGGGTGCATTCGACACTTAAACCAAGGTCCTGTAGAAATGCAGCTTGTGGTTCAGGTAACAGTTGCACGTGTCATGGCAAGTTGAGGCAAGTTGTTACATGTGACATTGTGCCCCTGTTAATATTATCCACAGTGTTGGGGAGTAACTACTTACATGTAACAAAATTACATAATTTAATTACAAAGTAAATGTAATTGTAATAAGTTACAGTTACTGAGAAAAATGTGAAATTAAATTACAGTTATTTATGAAAATATCAATGATTACAAATGAGGTTAGATCTGAACATTTTCTGTAACAATCTTAGGCTGTATGTTGAATAATATTCATCTGGTTGCTTTTGTCATTTCCAGTCAAGGCTGCTGAGTAAAGTCTGATGCTATTCCGATGCTTTTGATTTGTTCCCCTGTGTCGCCGTTGGCTGGCTTAAACATTTTTTTTTAAAAATGCTAGGCTGAAGTTGAGAAACTGAAGTGAAAGCAAAAAGTGTGACAAGGTGCCCTGGCCCCCGACAGTTCACAACAATTTTGACTTCAACAAGAAAACATCTCATGAGACCTTTTTGAAAAAAAAAAAAAAAAAAATCATACTGTTATGCAGTTTCTTGAGTATTTCAAAATGAACCCTAATGCAGCAACAGATACAGATGCATGAACTACTTGTTTTTATCGGGGAAGGAGCAGAACCCACAATGCATCTTGTCTAAAGAGGTTAAAAAAAAAAAAAAAAAAAGCGCCACTGCATTTGAAGCAACCACAGGATAACAAGCTAACTTGAAGATACCCCTAGTTTGTGACAACAACCTGCACAGTTGCACTCTAATTTTCCCACAATCCCAGCCGACTGAAGAGCAGAACTAGTTTCCATAAAGCAATGAATCTTAAAATGCTTGCATCAAAAGCCCACCGCATGAATGTTCGCCATGTTTAAAGAAACCCGACCTTTTTAAATGAGATGTCACAGTTGAAAGCACAGGAAGACTGTAAACAATGAAGTGACATGATGGTTAAATTCCATTTAACTGCTTCAGTCACTGGCTTTAATATTTTGAGGGAAATATTTTATGTGGTTTTTAGGAACCAATATGAAATAAGATATTGAGCATGTAGTTTTTGGGGGGTTTTTTTTCACTTAGATCTAATGACAGCAATGACTGGAGTCAACGCTCTGCCAGCCACAGACACTCAATAAACAGCGATAGTGAAGCTGCTGAGTGTCAAAACCGCTGTTTCACAGGGTGGTTGCAAGCTGTGAATGTGTGAACAGGGTGCGTGGGAGCTGTGTGTTCTGGTGAAACAGTTGTGCCCATGCAGCAACTAAACAGAAATGTTAACAAGTATTTCTCAAGGCCTCAACATTTCTTCCAAATTTGCCCCATGTAACTGAACTCAGAGCTTAAGCTGCTCCCATCCGGCTGTGGATTCAGGGTTCCAGGGGCCAGCCGGAACATTCATAAGAGTTCTTTTATTTTTTGTGCCATACAGGCCTTGAACAATGAATGATTTGTAGGCAGGTTCATTTTATGTATAGATTGTAGGTAATTTTTGCACTTTTGACAAGCTGCTGCCAGCTCTGTTGCACCTCTGTATTGTATTTTATGTTATGTGTTTTTATGGTGTGCTTTGACGTGTGTACTGTTTTTATTGTTCTCTGGGAAGAGAAGCCAAAGACCAATTTCCACCAAAGTGGACAACAAAATAAATCTAATCTAAAGAAACAAACAAACCAATCATAGCATTTTATTTTAGCAATAACCAGTTTCACCACCAGATGGCGACAAAGCCCATGCTTTACTGCTAAACTATACGCACTTAGAGGGTTGCGCACATTTCACAGTGATTAAAAAAGGGGGGGGGGGTATGACCTGACAAGGATGTGTCATGGCTTACTCTGATGGTTTAAGGCAAAATAAAAATATTTTTTAAAAAATGTGTAGACGTTGTTGCGTTGCGAAGCTTGTGAGCCTCCATTCCTTAGAGAAAGGTTGAGAATATGTTTCCGGGTGAAATCACAGCTCAGTTTGGTGCCAGTGGTGGATGTAGGCTCGTTGTCGGGAGAAAAGCTGGCTGCCCTCCATGCCTCAACCGGAGAACTGCACCAATCAACTTCAAACAGGCTAGACAACATCAAAACCAGAAGAGCGGACATGTGCCATTCACAATAAAAGCCTCACATGGTCAGTAAGGAGCAGAATAAATAACAACAAACGCAGACATCCGCATTTACACTTACGAGGAGTCCCATTTTGCTGATGTTGTTTTCTTTACATGTTTATAGTTGATTTGTGATTCGAACGGGGGGAAGCAGAGCGACAGGATGTGCTGTAGTGATGTTTAGTAAGCCCTAATTTGAGATAAAACTCTGGTTTTAGTTGGTCTGAGTGGTGCTGACATTAATCACAGAGCTCATAAGCCTCACAAGGTGTAGTGGCTACCTGTTCAGACCCGGATGATTAAAGGTGACCCGCAGCCTTCACACAGTTTTGTCTAAAATAGAACATGTGAAACAAATCTGTGCATGGCAAGATTTAGGGTGCGTGTGCTGAAACGCAGAGTGTACGGTCAGTGAATGCAACACACTGCAACTTTCTGCAAAAAAAAAGAAAGAAAGAAAGAAAGAAAAAAGGCCTACAGTCAGGTAAAGTGCTTTGTTATGTTTTGACAAAGTGATCATCTCCTCGTAGTATCAGTAAGAATTGATCAACTGAAAAAAAAAAAAATAGGGCAAACGCAGCTGATAAATCCCCCTTTAATGAAAACGTTTCAGTCTCATCGGTGAGGGTTTTTATTTTGAACACGTGGAGCGGAGGTCCTGCTTTTCCGTTCCTCCGTCAGGCTTGACTGGGAGGCGGAGGGAGAAGCTGGCGGAGGAAAACGCTTCACCTCCTGAAGCAAACAGGAAGCGAGCCCGCGCGCTCCTGTCCACCTGCGACGTTTGCGTCCTGCGTGTGGAGACAGACAGACAGGCGGATAGACAGGCAGACTGTGGGTCGTATATCACGCAGACGTTTCTGCCTGTGAGTGTACTCTCCTGTGAAGGCAGTGGAGCGGCTTTAACTTTCAGCTGTTTGTCCGCGCAGCAACGTTACGTTCAGTGACTCAAGGTAAGTCTCCACTTGTTCCGTCTGTGTGAGAGATTTCTACTTTTCCTCTCGCCGAGTGGGCACGTCACGCCTAAGTCTGTCCACCGATCTGTCAATTTAACTTAAACAAAATCATGACCATGCCTCGAAGGACGGCGGCGGACTTCACTTCCAATAGTCAGGCTGCTCAGCACATTTTAACTTTACAGTAAACCAGCAAACCAGTTTATGTTGAGAAATAATCCGTTCATAAGACCGACTTTTAAATAAAGCACCGTTCACATTTAGACCATGATGGGCGGCGACAAATTTTTGAAGGTGCAATTTTGTGAACTTAAGGAATTGTTCCTGCCAGTAGAAAACACGAGCCTGTGTGCCGAACACCACGGGAGACACTCTGGGTTTGTTACATATTCAGAAATAATTTGGAGATTTGTTGCCATGTGCCGCGAACCGGGACGACATCAAACTTAAGTTCACAGGCTGAGTCTGTGGTTTGGTTCCCTCGTACGAGAACACAATGTAACGTTTGCATTCCGCACTGATTATACTTCAACCAAAATGTGATAAGAGCTAACTGTGCTGATTATCTCTTTGGCGAGGAGACTGTGTGTTAATTGACAGTTTTTCCAACGATGACAGAGGCACTCTGGGACATATCAGCCAGCTTCATCGAAGGACATTTGAAACCTCGGAATCTGCTGTAATTTTTATTAAATAACAAGTTAGTTATCCCCAGTTATGGAGGCAGACCCCTGCTTAGTTAGAAAGTCTGCAGTCTTCTTTCGGAATATTTTTTTTTCTTTTTTTTTTTTTTTTGTAGTGAGATCAACTTTTTGAACATCCTCATGATCTTCTACAGTTTTAGTTTCCCTGGGTTTGGCTGTCAGGAATCATTGGGACACACTGTTTACTCCAAAATGTGTCACTCAAGACAGCTGTGTCTGTTATATTGAAAGAGGATGTGAAACTCTGGAGAGTAATTCATCCCGTCAGCTTTTCTCTCTGTGTTAGCTTTTTGGTTTGGTTTCATTGAGGGACTGAAGTCAGCACATGCTGGAATTCAAGCTGATTCATTAAAAAAAAAAAACGTCAAAAGTTGTGGTTTAATATGACTGAGTTTGGACAAAGTGTCTGTTCCACACAGACAAAGTAACTTTACGTGTTGTAGGCGAGCTCGGAATGGGCAGTGCCACACATTCGGGTAGGGTTCTAAGTAAATGACAAATAGTGGGTGACTTGGCAGTGGGCGACTTCTTCAGAAGTGTCAGATTGGTTTCAGGTTTCTGCATGTTTTCGGCATGTCAGCCCCGTTTCTTTCCCAGTAAAGACAAAATGATCAACGCCAACTGCGTCACGTTATTTCAAAACTTTATGCATATGTGACAGTTTTGACCACCACTGTTTTTGTTTGAACTTGTGTGTTTTTGTCCCTCTGCTCCTCATTTACATTACACAAATCATCTAAAGTTAACCCTTTTTTTAAAAATTCTCTGCAAGTTGAGACTCGATTCCCCAGATTCCACCTTTGTCCAACAGCATCCAATCGAGTCGCAGGAGAGGCCCATGAAGAACTAATGTCACCTTACTGAGCTTCCAGTTGGAGAAAATGACACAGAGGACAGTTTTGTTGGTGTATTAAAGGAAAACTGCACTTTTTTGGGGGTGGGGTGTTTAGCCTATCATCCTCAATCTGTACGCAAGACAAGAACGTAGATGCCTTTGCCTTCGCTGTGCGTTCAGTAGGTCGCCAGATAGCCGCCTACGTCCCTGTTCGTTCAATGGAAGTAGTGGCGATACACCATTAACGCCCTTTAAAGCCCCTAAAACACATCCGAAAATCTCCAAAACGCTCCATCTACATGTTGCGACCTTGTGGTGACTGTCACATTCACGACTGTATGGTCTGACTGGTCACAGCGCTGTAACGGAGGCACTGTGTCACTACGCCCAGAAAAGTAGTTCTCTGGTACTTGCTTCCACAGTAACAATGTGTCTGTAGGGTCGTTAATATGCAGGCCACAACATGTAGACGGAGCGTGTTGGAGATTATTTGGGAGTTTTAGGGCTTTAGAGGGCAGTGAATCCCCACCACTTCCATTGAATGTGCAAAACTGCCAGCGTGAGGCGGTTATCCGGCGACTAAGTGATCGCACAGAGAAGGGAAAGGCATCTATGTCCTTGTCTTACATAGGGGTTGTGGATGATAAGCTAAACACCAAAAAATGCGTGCTTTCCCTTTAAAACTAGGAGGTGCTCAACAAAAACTAATTGTGCAAATTGTGCAGTTTGCAAAGTTCAGCTGGAGACGCCGCAACTTTGTCTGACACGTGAAGTTACACAAAAGATCAGTGAATCGAGGGTTAGGACGTGACTTGGGATTTGAGACCTACATGTGCTTGCAGGGCGATGAATCGGTGCCATCCTGTCTGGAGTGGTGATGATGCAGGGCAACACGAGGAAGATGTAACACATGAAGCTTAGCCGATGCCGTCGGGTTTGCTCTCAGTATGTGCTCAGCCTGAGACTGGAGCATTTTGGTTTTGTGTGACATTAGAGACTGTTTGAACCATATCGTCTCTGCAGAGGCGAGCTGCTGCCAATTTGATAGTTCAGACTGTTTAAGGAAGGAGGCAATGCTGCAAATCAATGGGAAAACAGGAATTCATTCACCAAATTAACCCAAAAACAGGCGCTCCATCTGTGCAGTGTGTAACAATATCATGATACACTGTATAACAGGAAATGAATTGACGTTAAGGACCCTACAGGAACACAACAAAGGACTTGATCTGCATCACCCGCCCATGACGTAGCCTGAGGCCCACATGTTCTGGGGCAGTAGGGCAGCAATTGTTGCTTGAGTGTTTTTCATGTCATGTGAGACTCCATCTGATCTTCCTATTCAGTTGTTTACACACCCAACTCACACAAACACACACATATAACTTTAATGATTATTTGATTGTTCGCTGTCTTTATTTTTTAGAGGTATCATCTTTCTTAACGGTGATCCAGGCATAAAAGCGCCTTAACAGCATTCACACACATTTCCGTCGGACAGTTGATTACTCAAACTTGGATCGATGATTGCAGAGAGAGAATCTAAGAGCCACAGAGCGTTACGAAAGAGAAGGAGAGTTTCCCAAGACAATTAGCCAATATTTGCTGTTAATTTAGTTTTGCATTGGCACAGCACTGCTGCTGCTTTCTGTGTTTGAGTATGTTATTTCAATCAGGCAGTGGCGCGGCCTGCCCTTTGTTGGGCGGGTCTGTTTTCAGGGCCCCTCTGAGGTGAAGTCAGAAAACTGAAAACACTGATAAGAGTAACTGACGTCACTGCACAGACATCAGCCAACAATGCAGCTATTTACTCCAAGCCAGATTTTGCCCCATAGCAGGCCTCTCCCAACAAAGTGGGCACAAATGAAAGCAGAATTCTAAATAAGTTTGTTACCAGATAAATAAAAAGTTTTGCTCCTTTGGTGACATCCGTATTTTGTATCATAACCTTACAAAGTTGACCAGTACTGTAAAATAAGCAATTTTCTGTGGGAGACGTCTGATTTCTATTGTGGTTCAGGACTGAGCCGCCTGAGTGATACAGGCTGTAAATGAGCAAAGAGAAACGGAGAGATGGAGTGAAAACATGCTCCTGGTCTCAGTGAATAACAGAACGGTGAATTTACGAGGTAAAACTGCCAGCAAAGAGGCCTGTGGCTGATACAGTCAGACCTACTTTACATGCAGCAGTGTGTCTGCTGTGGGTAATCAGAACAATAATACATTTTACTGGGGCAGCACGCTTCACTGTGCTGAAAGAATCTTCCAGTCTGTAGAGCTCGGCCGTATGGACAGAGCCAAATATCTTGATGTTGTTCGAATGCATCCATATAGACTATTGGTGCTTTCCACAAAATATTAACACACTCGGATTTTTGATAAATTATCATCAGTTATGTAGAGGTAATGACTAAGTAGGTAAAGGCAAATATAACAACAGCTCAGTCTGGTAAGTTCAGAAAATTACACCACTTTACCGTAAAGCTGCTCATATAGACGCTGTTTGGCTTTTATCAATACTGATCCTTCATATTGACAGTCAGTACGTTTACATGCACAGTTAAGTGGAGCTACAGTTAAAGCTTGATTAGGCCATGTAATTGGACTACTGTCCTTGTCCCAGCATACATGTGCTGAAGGAGAATCAATTTATTGTCCGACTCCGCCACAGTACGCGGCGATATGCCCCGTTCAGCTGGTTGCTTTTGGACCTTCCTATTTTTTTCTCATTTATGCTTTGCTTTTGGTACAAATTTGATGCCTGCTTTCCTTGGTGCTTAATGGAGTCTTTGTTTTCATACTGGCTTTCTTCTACAAATTTATGCAGTTAGCTATCAATCATGCGCAGATTGCCTGGGCCAGTCTGGGTCTGGTTGAGGCGTATACTTGCAGGAGAGACTGGACTTCTGGGTATGTTAGCTCGACTTTGAGAAATTTGATTTAGTACAATTTCAGTCGGTCTAACATGTTTACGTGCATTTTAAAAGTCCGGTTTTAGCCGGACTCACACAGTAAAACCGATTTTCTCCGATGTCATGTAAACGTACAGGCTGATACTCAGTGACTTTCTCTGTCTTTTGATTAAAACAGTAGAGACCTGACCACAGTGCATCAGATTTATATATTTATATATTTAAGGTTTATAGTGTGAGTTTGTTTCCAAGCAACAACTATTTTATTTACTAGTACTACAACTGTTACGTAAAAATAAGTGAGCCTACGCTTGGTTTTGCCCCGTCAGGCTTGACCACAGAGTACAGCAATTGAATATGCAGAATCAGTACGTCAAAACATCATTAGGTTAGGGATTGAAAATGCCGGCTGCTGTACATAAGAATGGAGTAACAGTACATAAATAGTTAAAGCCACTAAATAGTTGAACCACTTTTCCAGGAGCCTCTTAATACTTTGCTCCTGACTGATATAGTCAATTTAGTATCCGTCCTCAAAACCTTTCCCTGAACACAACCTTTAAAAACCAAGAAAAGACAACAACACTTAGTTATATCACCATATAATGATATCCGATATTAATATGATATCAGTATGTCCAGCCCTAAATGTGTGAAGGCACGTAAGAACATTGCAGCAAGGTAAAAGTGAACACAGCATGCAGTCTGCAAGTATTTGGACAGTGATGTGTTTTCATTGCTTTGGCTGTAGTCCCCACGTTAGATTTCAAATGCAACACAGTGAAACTGCTGGCTTTTAGCATCAAGGGTGCCAACCTCCATGCTGGGTGAACAGTGTGGGAAAGCTTTAAGTCAGCACTTCAGTGTTTTAGTCATGATTTGATTTTAAATTCAGTCATGCTGGAGTGAACTCTGAACACTTACAGACGGCATTTGCCATTAAGGTAATCTCACCAGAGGTTATCAGTGTGAGAATAAATCTGCCGTACAACGACAGTTTCAGTCTGCGTCTCCTTTTTTTCTTCTATCTGTACATCAACTGTTTCCAAGGAGACCATCTTTGCAATCTGGGGTAGGCGACGCTTATGGTAATTGTGATTAGTTTAAGGAAATTCAAACAAGCCAGAGTTCTTTCTTACCTAGGAGAATGATAGTAACTGATTACAAAAAGATTATCTTGATTCCTTGATAACTGTGCAGCTAGACCTTTCTTCAGCGCTGACACGTCCCTGCGGAGCCTACAGCTAAATACACTAAGATGTGGAAAAAAATGAAGGGGATTTTGAAGACTTAATACAGAGAGTAATTACTCTCTGTGCAGTGTCAGATAGGTTCTTCATCAGCTTGATCAGCTAATCTTTTATATGTTCTCTTGAGTTTTGTCTCACAGAGTACCAGCTGTGTTTGAATACTGCCGGATGTAGCTGGAGCTGTGAAAGACACATTATGTAACTGCATAGAGGCTGAGCAGTGGGGTAGCATCAGAAAATGCTTCCAACGTATTTGTTCACACAACATACTCATCTGAAATGCCTCACACTTTTTCAGAGGCTCCCCTCCGCACCATGAATTGTACACCCCGTTGTCAGTGTCACCTGTGTGTGATGCAAGCGTGGCACGTATTATTTGTGCTGCTCACCTTTTCTTCTTTTTCAGCCTGTGTGTCCCTGAATCTCTCCTCTCTCACTCACTTGCTCACTCTCACTCACACTTCCTGCTGTTACACTTTTAAAGTAATCACCCCTCATTGCTGTGAAAGGCTTGCGTAACATTCTCTCAAAGAGTAGTATGAAAGGGAGGTGGTATACGTGTTGTTGTTGTTGTTTTTTTTTCATTTGTGTGTGAGTGTGCTCAAGCTGGCTTTGACTCTTTGTCTGCCAGCTCACAACTGTTTTTTTCATAGCCCCACAGCCTCTTCTTCCGTCACCACTGATAAGCAAAGGGAACTGTTCTTACTGTATCTTACTGCTTGTAAACTATACGTAGCAACGGAAATTGCAATTGCGAGAAACGTGACTGACTGTGAAATGAGAGCGGCCTGCTGGAATTCACCACCACAGGCCAGGGCCTGCCAAGGAATGCAAAGAAGACAGCAGGAGAGGGATAGAGGGAGATGCAGTGAACAGAGAGGTACAGCGAAAGATCCGACAGGGAAATCTTATTTTTTGACATGAACAAAGCTTTGAATGTCCATCACCATCATCACCACCACCATCATCATCATCACCACCACCTTGACCCCCAGAGAGGCAAGTTCTGCCTAGCATTTCTCATATGAGTCTGGCTGCTGGAACATTTGAAGGTTGAAGTAAAGATAAACCTCTTTGAAAAACCAAAAGTTTAAAAAATAAACTCTGTGCTCTCCTGTTGGTAAATGGCTCCAGATCAGGGCAGAATTCACTTCAGATCCAGTGTTTTTTCTTCAGAAGCTCTGGTCTGCCCTCAACGCTCTTGTAGGAATAATCATTAATGCCAATGCCAATGCCAATTAGGGAGCAACACTATTTTGATATCTAATTTCCTCTCTGATATATTGATTTGATTTTGATTTAGAAATTTTTATTAACGTGTCATGCCCAAAAAGTGCCCAGCCCGAGTGGGCTTATAAGACACCAAAAAAAAGAACATATAATAGCAAATGAAAACCAGATAAAAACCAGATAACAGACATTAAACCAATTAAACATATAAACAATCCTGATGCTTTTTCCAGGCTTCAGAAATAAAATGAGCTAACTTAAAGACATTGAAGTTAAACAACCAGTCTATTCTATCATCATCAGAGCACCAGAAAATTTCTGGGTTTTTGACAGACATTTCAGTAAATAATGGAGTTCTCAGTTCATCATACAAAGGGCAATATAACAGAAAATGTGATTCACTTTCCACTTCATTGAGTTCACATAATTCACACAACTTTTCATCTTCGGGGATGTTTTTAAATCTGCCGACTTCAAGATTCAAGGGAAAGATTCCTGTTCTCAGCTGTGCCAAGAAAGACCTTTGATTTCTTGTTCGGTTTGCTTTAACATGGGGTTCAGGGCTATAGTTGTGCTTGATTTGGATATATGTTCGCTAATAATAATATAGCCTATATATGATATCGGCTGAATGTGGTTATTGAATACTTGAAACAAAGATATGTAATCAATTCAGAATATCTTACATTTTTTACAATCTTTTTGCCAAACATCAGCACACGGAATAGTAAAAACTTCACTCACTAGTTATTTAAAAATGGACCGCCCTCTGCTGGACAAACTATGTAGTTACACCATTTTAAATCAGTTATCCAAGCATTTTTTCCAGCCTTGAAAAACAGTTTAAAGAACACAGATGCTGGTACAGATAATATTGGAACCATCCAACCCACACAATTTAGAATTTGAATGTAAGTGTTATAAATGAAGCTTCAGACTGTTTAGTGCAGCCCTTAAAGTCTTTAATGAGATACATGAAGTGAAGGAGTCTAAACGCAATAACATATTAAACGAATGACTTACTTTAATTCTCAGTGATTCAGTTTGACTAAATTTAGCCACAGTTACTCAAAACGGTAAATTCCGCAAAGCAGCTCATGGCTCTACAGCATCCTTCGCTCACCATTGGCAATACTTTTCTTTTGCTGTAGAGGCAAAGATGTTCTTGCTTTAAGTTTAATTGTGAATGACTTCGAAGAAAACAGACCCTCCAGTGAGACTAAGCTTTTTCAATCACTTATGCATGGAGGATGTAAAGACTTCTTTATCATGAGACCTGCTGCAGGCTGTCCTGTGTAACAGACTCTTGTTGTTGAATGGTATCCTGTGCTGCTGGTGGGATCTCTTCAACTTGAAGCATCGCTGGAGAACAACATTGCATGCATCAGCTCCTCTGTCAGAAAATTCAACTGAATAGACAAATTGTAAATAGGAATGTTGAGAAAACAATAGTGTAAATTTCACTTCTTCTGGCATGAAAGAGGTTGTTATTCAGCGGTTAGTGCTGCTGCTGTCATTTTCTTTTTCTGTGTTTTCATTCCCTGACTCGTAAAATTGAGAGAAGTGAGACAACGAAGAAGAGTCAGTAAGCAGTGCAGCCAGCCATCAGTGCTGATAATGTTTAGGTCATCAACATTACAGATGCTTGGATATCAGAGAAACATGTTGTAAAAGGTGCAAGGTCCAGTTAACCATCTGGTAGGAGTGATTAAAAAAAGTCATTTGTTATATGTCATCCAGCTAATTATACATAAAGACAATACTGACAGTGGTAAAACAATTACTTGCTGTTTCCGCTCTGATAACTTCCCTGTGAAAAACAAGGTTGATGATGTTGGCATTGTCTGACGACAACCTGAAAATAAGTATCACGTATCGCTTTTCACACTGCTCGGATACTGATTATTATATTGGTTTTGTCTTTGTGGACTACATCCTGTCTGGGATTTCTGTGATTATGAAGCTCAAATGTTACGCATCAAAAAGGGAAACATTTAAAGCTAATGTCAGTGTAATTAAGCTGAGTCAGATGTAGATGCAGTCTGAATGCATGACATCTAATAAAGTTCGAGAGTCAAAGCAGGGATGTGCGATATGATGAAATTAGAGCATGACTGATCAGAGTATGTCCATGATCTGCTCTCAGGTGGAGTTCAATTGCATCATGCATCAGTGCCAGTGTTGTCAAAGTTAACATGTTAATGATGCGTTAATGCAAATTAATTTTAATGCCATCAATGTTTTTAACGCGCGATTAACGTGTGAATGTTCTGTCAAGGACTCGGCAAAAAAATTGATTTATGAATGCATTGCAATTAGTTTTTTCCTAGTAAAACCCCAACCCTAATCCTGCTAGCTCACGAATGAGCAGCCAATGTTTGCAGTTCAGTTACAGTTGACTAAAAATAGAGTCAACAGCTCAAATAATGTTACAAACTAAGACACCACTGAATTACTTCGACCTACTTAACGTTACTCCTTCACCATCGTCCCTCCATCGCAATTTGTCCAGCAGGTTCAGCCTTAGCCGCACAACAGTTAGCAAGCTAAAAAATTTCAGTAGTTTGTTTGCTTACCAACATCATTAATATTCTCATCCAGTAATGATGATCTCTGACCAGCGTTTCAGTGTTTCTGTCCGTAGTCGTCATCCAGGCTTTGGCCAATTTGCATTAAAAGTGCTTGGCTAATGTGCATATAAAGCTACTGAAGGTTTTTGAGCACAGAGTGTTCAATTAAATATGTGTGTGTGTGTGTGTGTTTTTATCTCAACCAAATCACACTATTTACTGCTCCGTTCCGTTCCATGCCTCCCATAAATATATGCACATAAACTTAACGAAGCAGACATTTGGCGCCTTTTTCCCTCCCCTTTCACGACGTAATGCAAAACGAAAGCATCATGAACAAGTCGGAGTTGAGTCCGCTTACATAAGCCAGTTTAGAGAAGGGGGGGACTTGGCATTTTCTGTCATTAAATACGGTTGGCATAACAGTTTTGCTGCACTATATCAGTTGTGGAGGTCCTAGACAGGCTGGAAAACTTCACCACATAGTGTCTGGGTTAATAAAATCATCCATTGGTCTCTTAGTTACAAACAGCCACAGCTTTGACATTAGCTTTAGCTAGTAACGTTAGCATCAGCAGGAGGAGGGGGCTTGCTATTTCTTGCCATTGACTACAGCCGGTATAATCATCTTTTGTGCACAGTATAAGTTATGGAAGTCTTATAAACACTGGAAAACTTAACAACGTCCTGTCTGTGTTCATAACATGATCCCATGGTGTTTAAAGTTGTGTTGTAGGAGCTCAGGGTATCCACACACAGCACCCTCTTTACTGCCATGTCTAGTGTTCATGCCTTCAGGACATCAGTGACATCAGGAGAATGTCACCACTGATTGGCTGTCGCGACACAGTGTCATGCGAATGCGCCTGAGGAGTTCGATAGTTTTTTAATTTTTAAGTTGTTTACTTTTTCAGAGTATGCAGTTAACAAAACACATTTACTCTGTCTATAATTCTTACAATTAATAATTCATAAATCAAAACAATGAGGAACCATTAACCAAATGTAGGCCAACCATATGTTTGTAAGCGAAACTGTGGCCATGAATTTGCCGTAACTTGTAAAAGAGCTTCAACCATGAAAAACTAAAGAATCATGGTTAAAAATCAAGATCATGATTCTGCCATAAAAAAATCTGGATATTATATTTTTGCCATATCGCCCAGACCAATGTCAAAGTTGTGTGAACAGGCAAAGATTTTTGGGGCATGATAAAAGTTCATATGCTTTAAGGTTGTGTATGGAGCTACAGAGGTTTAGATTGTCCTTTACCACAGCTTTGTGTTTTTGGTTGCAGTGTTTTGTGAAGCAATGATACATTACACAAACTTTTCTTACAGAAAAGCAACATCTGACAAATACCTGTTCAATAGAACTTAGAACTTTATTTGAAGCTCCATTATTTTGCATTTGCAACCTGCTTCAGGTGACATTTGAAAATTATGTGACCACTAAAGCTGTCTTATTCATTTTTATTGCTATTTTTTGCAAAATGTCATGCAGTTTATCATTGCTGTTCTCAAAGTACTCTGTCTTTTATCTTTCTGACACCATGAATTTCCCCTTTGTGGGGAATAATAAAGTATTCATTGTTTTTTATGCAGATACTCAAGTTTAGATATTCAAATAAACACAAACAATCCAATTGTGTTAGTTTCATATTAGTCTATATCTGAGCTGAGGTGGACTTTGAAAAGACAGAGTATGATTAAATAGAGTAGCCTTCTTGCTATGAGTAAACACGTTGAATAAGAGGAAAAAAGGGTAGAATATTTGTGCATCTGTAAGATTAACGCATTAAACACAAATTTTGTGATCTGTGGGACGACGCCTGTGCTGCGTGGTTATTCCTCCTCATAGATACAGCAGCTTGATAGGCTTAACACTTTCCATTACTTCTGTAAGACTACAGTACATGACCTACGACTGTTCTCGGCCTGCTGCATCATTGCTTCTGTCTGTGTTGCAATTATGGTGTTTTGTCCTGCGGTGTGTGTGTGTGTGTGTGTGTGTTTGTCCTCAGCGGTGTTTTACCTCAGGCTGAGCTGGACCTTTGCTCAGTCGGGCAGCCGGAAGGTAACTGATTTACAGCCTCCGAGGGGCATTTTTGAGAACACACATGCACACTCCACCCACGTAAGGGCAGCTTTACAATAGCGCCTAAAAATAGAGATTGGAGCTTGTAGTTAAATAAAGGGAGACGGGGGAGGAATAAGTGAAGGCCATGGGTAGACGCAGTCACAGCACAGAAATGCATTGATTGAAAGACTTCAAATAAAATACTTCTTTTCTTTTGGTGGCTGTACAACCTGTGTGTGGAACTTTAAACCAGTATTGTGTGGGCATTAAGATCCTCACTTAAACTTAAAAGGACTGTTCGACTATTAGTGTTGGTTTTGAGGTTAGAGTTGGGGTTGGCATGTAGTCGTGATGGTTAAAGTTGGGGAAGACGGCATGCGGAAACCAAGCTAGCCGAGACTCCTAAGGAAGCAACTTTGCTGTCCCCTCTGCTCCCTGTTTTTGCTTTGTAGCTCTACTCCGCTCTTCATGTGGTTCACATTGTATTTCATTTGCTGTCGCCCTCTCTTTCAGATGATCGTCCTGATGCGTTGATCTTTCTTTTATTGGCTGGTCCCGGGAGGGACCTGCCCAATGTATGTGTATGTCCATGACTGCCTTACTGACTCTCTGACTGACTGAGCACTTTTTGCTGAGCACTTTGTGTCTGAGGAGCTACGGGAAGACCCAACACAGAACCAACACAGTGTGCCGGATCTTCCCCTAGCTCCTCGGGTGTGCTCGACAATACGCGGGTCCCTCCGGAGCTGTTACATTCTCAGTTTGTTTGCTGTTAGCACATCGCTAGCGTTAGCTTGAAGGCTGTTCTGTTTGTCAATACTTGCTTCTGTGTGCCTTCGCTTTCGTTGTGGACTGTTTGCACATGCTAGCTCATAATGTAGTCTGTACATTTGTACTGGATTCATTTAAAACACCCTGTGCCAATAACAGCAGTGGCTATAGGCTATGTGATTAGAGGAGACCAGAGGAGCATGATTGCTTGTTGACTGGCACAGAGAAATGTGCCTCTGGTATGTACAAGCTAACACTAGCGACGTGCTACCAGCAACTGGAAAGGGGCTCTGCAGCGCTTTGCAGAGCTTCAGCCCTCTGTGTGTCCCTGGTATTACAGTGTTTCGTCACAAACATGGATCCACGACTCAGCAGTGAACAGAAAAGACATTTTCTGCTGGAGTCTGAATGACACCTAATAACATGTTGCTGCCGATTCATTTTCAGACATTTTTCACAGGATAATTAACTAGTAGCAGTTAGCTAGAAGCTAGTTAGCTAGCGTGGCAACATTAACTAGTACGGCCACTCTTTTATCATCATCTATTAATAAAAAACAACAACAAACCACTGAATGTAATCTAGAGGCTTGTGGTTAATGACACAAGTTGTTAGCAATTCATTTTAACATTTTAACAAGAGTAGGTTAAAACTTAATATATGGCTGGTCCCATTTGGCGAATGCGGTCCCGCCCAACTCCCAGTGTGTTTAAGTGATAATGTTAGTTACAGCTAAGTGACAAAACAGCTCTCCATGTGCAGACAGATATTAGGGACACCACAGTTAAACACCTGAAATAACAGTCACTGCCAAACATACAATACAGGTTTAAAAAACAATAGCCATCCTAAATATGTGCAAATGGAAAGCCGTCTTCTAACTATCACTAAAACACACTGGCCGAAAAAAAAAAAAACGCATTCACCAGATGGGACCAACCATGTACTTAGTCTGATGGGTTGCTTTGCCTTGTTTGCAATTGTTGATAAATCGTATCAGGCTTTCACGAGCTATGGGGACGGGAACGCAGATCTTAGAGCAGCCAATAGGAACACGCGGCCTCTGAAATGACCTGTGATTAGTCAGAAAGTGTCTGTCACGTCTTCATTTTCTAAAGCCTGAAATCAGAACTGAGGAGAGGTGCAGATGTCTAGTGTTCTTTCAGACCACCTGAATTACAGTATGCTGAAAGGTTTCTTTGGAATTTTTGCCCAGTGACACCAAAAATAAACTGCCTACCTCAGCTTTAATGTTGGGGTAAGGGACTCAGGTACACATTATGTCAATGAGAGTCCTCACAAATATAAAAATATGTTTCTCTGTGATGGTTATAAAAATCCTCCTGTGCTAATGAGTGGGCCTGCATTTTTTTGCTTTGAAATTGAGGGACAGAGCTCTTTTGTTCACAGTGAGGTAGTGATGACGCATGGTCAAATGTAGTGGCCCTTCAGACCTCACTATGTTGGGGGATTGTGTGAAATGTGTGTGCCCATGCATTCCTTCTGCATTCCTTTTGCATGTTTTGAGCTTACCTAAATCGCCTTTTCTCAACAATGTGCAGAGACTGGAAGCTTAACTTTAGATCTGTCAATGTGAACATATTATTTTACCATACAATTATTTTTTGCAGTTTGTTGACGTCATTTGCCATGGTTATAAGCTTGGTAAAATTAGCAGTTAATTACATCTTACATGCCAATGCTCCATTTGCTTCTGTTTAGGTCTCAGGGTAAAGTCATAGCTACAGTGAATACAGAAAGAAGACAGCAGTGCAAGGTCCTTCAGGAAATTTGGTTTATTGTGCAAACAGGAAAAAAAATCTGTTTACTGTAAGAACACACACCTGACATTAATGGCCTTGAGGCTGAAAGAAAGTAAAGCATATTTATGAGACTGGCAAAAAATTAACACATGCTCCTGCTGTGACTGTTACACAGTACCAATTATAGTGAGAAATAATGGGCATATGAGTGTGTGTGTGTGTGTGTGTGTGTGTGTGTGTGTGTGTGTGTGTGTGTGTGTTTGTCTGTGTTAC
The DNA here is from genome assembly GCA_029783665.1 of Naso thynnoides. Lineage (NCBI taxonomy): Eukaryota > Metazoa > Chordata > Actinopteri > Acanthuriformes > Acanthuridae > Naso > Naso thynnoides. The sequence goes on from JAQLOL010000024.1 coordinate 5,963,698, forward strand.
AAGGTGAGGGACAGACTTATGATAAAAACCCACAATCAGTTTGCATTTTTATTTTTGCATGCCTCACATTCCTGTACCAGAGGATGGGTGGAGGAGAGGAAGGGTGTGTGTGTGTGTGTGTGTGTGTGTGTGTGTGTGTGTGTGTGTGTGTGTGTGTGTGTGTGTGTGTGTGTTTGTTGGAGGTGGGGGCTGTTGGTCTGTGAGACAGTTGTCAGAGTGGAGCATATGCAGTATGTGCGCAGTTTCTCTTGCATAAACTACAGGAGATACGCAGACCATTTGAAGCTAACGTCACTATCCACTCCTCTGCGCACTGTGCTGGAAATTGTTTTCTCAGTGTGATTAAACCTCAAAAATCTTGTAAGTTTAGTGAATGGTTTCGGTTGTTTGAGCAAACTTGCATGCTCATCTCTTGAGGCCTTGACGTTGCTCTGAAATGCAGCTTACGCTTCCAACTATAACTAGACATTCCTCACTTGTGGCAAAGCTACTTCAGAGCAAGTAACCTAAGAAAAAATATTAAAAGAAAATGTATTTGCAAGTATATAGTAAATAGGACTAGAAATGTTTTTTTTTTTTTTAATTTAAATCACCAGTGCTTCATATGTATCTTTCAGTAGTTCAGTGAATGCCCTTAAAGATCCCACTGACAGAAGCCACAATCTTAGCTTGTTTTGGAATGCAACTCGAAATCCTAGATAAGGGTAGCGTTATCTTTTACCATTACAAGTTTCACCTATGTTGTTATTAGTAATCCTACCAATGCTTTACAAAACAAAAAATCCAGTCATAAATAAATTGAGTTTTAAAAGTCTTCTATAAATAAAAGAAGTGTTGTTGTCATACAAACAGAAATATTCTGAGTCGAACAAACTGATCTCATTCTGAATCAGACTGGGTATATTAGAGGTCAGTGGATCCAAAAAATAAAACTCCTTTTTCAAATTTTTCACAACAGATTAATATCTACATATGTTCTTGCTTGGAATCTAAATTTTTGTCCAATAATGGGAAATTGATCATGAAAGAAGTGGTGATGTACCAAAATAAAAAAAAAAAACTTTTTTTTTCTACAGTCTTTCCTTTTTTTGGCATTTTTTCAACATTGCATAAAATAAATGTGCTCTAGTCAAGCTTTTCAAAGAAAAAAAATCTCTTACAAAATTACAATTACCTTTAACTTTGGCACTGGCACCTTTTCAAAGACATCAGACATGGATGGTGTTGCAACTTTATTTAAGGAAAAATGGTCATAAGGATTTATAAGTTGATAATGCATAAAACATTGAAGACAATATTACATATGAAACAGTTAACGTAAAACATTAAGTTAAAAGAGGGCTGTACATTTCATTTAATATTTGATATGTGAATTACAAGTGCAGAGAATAATTTAAAGATTAGATACTCTGACTTAACTGTTAGGTCTTATTGGACTTCATTACCCATGATAATCTCTGAGTGGAAGAGAGAGAAATTTTTGTTTCCTGTCTACTTCAGGTCCCGTTTAGCATAAGTTTTCGCATCAAAGGAAACACTTTTGTTGAGGATCAGCCTTCCTTTTACATGACAACAGCATGCTGGCGCCCTTGAAACTGCAAATTTTTTAAATTGGGTTCCAGAGGGCAATCTTTTGAAACTGCAACCTTCTTTCAGACTGTGTAAATTGACAAAAGCCTGTGAGAGCAGTCACTACACTAGTGCACGTCAATGCATTTTTACCAAACTTCGATTAAACACTCCACAGTGCAACCAAAGCAAGTAGAATATGACGTAAGTCTACTGAGGCAAATTCACGTGTTGGTAGCCTTATTTTAGAGGTCAAACTATGGTTGAGTTTCTGTAATTTGTTGCTGCTTAAGGCTTAGCATTAACAGGAAGTGAACAACTTTAAGCAGCTCTGATGGTATGTCATTACAAACTCCAGTACTCTGGCAGGCTGTTGTTAGCAGCGAAGTTGTACTTCTCAGTCATAAGATAACGTCATGTAAATCCCCTTTTTCACTCACTAAAGTGATGTCTGATTTTAAGAAATGTCTTGTGTTGTCATTTTTAAAGGTTGAAGAATAAGCTACTATAGATGGAGTGGGTGTGCTGGGACCAGCGTTTGGAGGAGCTTTTCTTTTTTGCTGCTGCTACCATCTCTTTCTCATAACGTTACTCAAAAAAACTCAGCGTAACAAGCTGCTCGACATGCTGCATTTCACGCATTTTACTATAATAGCGAGTGCCCCCTCACTCCACGCTATACCCAGTGTCTATAGGCAGGTATAAACACATCTATCTATGGGTTGCTGTTTGATCATGCATTCTTGTTTGGTAAAAATTATTCAGTCTTTCAGCTTATTTAGCTGAACACAGAAAGTGCTTATTTTGCTATTTTCAGCTGAAAAATTACTGCTGGCAAACATTTGATGCATCCCTAGAGAGAAGAATACTGTAGCTGGACATTTGAATTAACTTGTTGTCTCGGAAAATTACATAAATACAGTAATGACAGCAATAAACCCTCACTTCCTTTTGGAAGCCAAAGACAGTTTCAACATTCATCACTGAATGTCATCATTAATGAAACACACCCAAAAAAAACACTGACTTTACAGTGAAGTCTGTTTCAGAGAACACTAGCAGAGCTAATTTTGGGGTCAACCCTCCAGCATAAACGTCATCACTGGTTTTTTATAGTGAATCCTCTGTCTGTCTCCCTCTGTCAGTTTCTCCTAAAGTCACTGTAACACACACACACACACACACACACACACGCGCGCACTTTCTGTGGATCATGTGACGCTCTGAGCTGAATCAAGTCAGGGAGTTAAACATTGACTGTCTCTGGCATGAGATTTTATCATTGTGTTAAACAGCGCACTTCCTTGAACTGGTCGTACCCATGTGTGGGCTATTTGTGGCTGTGTGTGTGAGGACACACAGGCACTTAACCCACTTTCTGGTGAAACCCAGAATCTCAACATTTATCCTTAACCTATGCGTTGATAGATTTCACTGAGTGTCTGTGCATAAAACATCTTTGACTCTTCATCACACACCAAAGTTGTTTTTGTGAACCTCTCTGCATCACACCCTGTAAACAAGATAGAGCATCTTAACCTCTGGGGAGAAACAGGAAGTTTACAGGCCACAGTCGGAGTGTGTGCATTGCGTGTCATCTGTGTGTATGGCCTCACTGTGTTTTTGCTCACTGTATATTTGTTTATCCTATCGCTGTCTTCACATCTTGGTTTCCAGTTGCAGCTCTTTGAACTGTGGGCAGATCTTACTGATGGAGAGGCCTGTGGACATACAGAAATCATGTCCATCACTTCCGTTTGATCTTGACGTTTTGAGCCACGACGCTTGATCTTGAAGCGTTGCAGTCACCACAAGCTTGTTGGTTTTGCTGATTGTGAGCTCCAGCTGATTGTCGTTGCACCGTGGGATGAAGCTCTCTCATTAAGAACAGTCCTTTAGTAAAAAGACAGCATGGATTTAAACTGCAACTTGACTCAGTTGGGAGGCATACATTTTAGTTTTTACAGTACAGTTTAGTTTTTTTTTGAAAAAGACAGATCATTCACCATTTCATTAAAACCATGCTCCGATGCATCTGCTTCGAGTTCAGTCTTACAGGTTTCAGGTCTTTCAGAATTTAGAAAATGCCAGCTAGATGAAAAGTCTTTCACAAGCAATAAGCCTTTTCATAAATTTCTAAAATTATGTCAGCCATGACCTTGTGCACAAGGGAAATGATTAAGTTTCATAGATACAGGAGGCAGAGGGTGAGGATGTTAAGTAAAGAGTGAGAGTGAAGAGAGGTCAGAGGGGTCACTTTGCTTCGAGTGCTCTGGACTCTCTGTCGTCTTATCTGGAATGACGTGGCAGCCGTTGCCTCTGTGAGTGTGTGAGAGTTTAGATCAGATAACGTGAAGTCTCTCATGAAGAGAGCAAAACCTGACTCGTTCCGTTCCACTCTGTGTTAATGTATCAATCACTTTTCAGTCTTCACTACTGTCTAAACTTGTTCTTTTACTTTTTCTGTATAAACACTCTGACAGTTACTGTAAAGACGCTCCCAGATGTTTACCACATTATCAGGTTCCCCCCTCCCCTCACAGTTTATTCTGTCCTCTCGTCCTTCAGATGCAGCCTCTCAGCCACTATCCAGACACCCCCAGCGAGGAACAGAGGCACAGGAAATAAGAAACTTAAGGAAACAGCAGGTAAAACTGCTGTGTGTTTGTGTGAGCGTGCTGTATGTTGTAATTATGTTGACCTACTTAACCTGTGATGCTGCTGCTGCTGTTGTGTGTGTGTGTGTGTGTGTGTGTGTGTGTGTGTGTGTGTGTGTGTGTGTGTGTGTGTGTGTGTGTGTGT
>JAQLOL010000024.1:5971846-5994750 GCA_029783665.1 Naso thynnoides
ATTTGGTGATTTGGCCCATGATCAAAAACATGGTCAGCAGTTGAAGCTGCAGCAGTGGCTGGATGCGGAAGTCACGGCTGCCGCGACTTTAAAACACAACTGTTCTAAATTGATGAAGTTGTTCTTGGAGTCATAACTCAGTCAAAACTGAACACACAGACACGATACAAATATGTTGTAGATTCAGTTTGACTTACGCTTTCTGAGGTATTATTATCTTAGCTGTCCATCTAAAAAAATTCTATGAATCTGCTGAGAAGGTTCGGGACACTTTTAACTTTTCTGCATCATCAAAGTAATCCACTGAAAATTCTTTGGGCATGCTGCAAACAGAAGCTGTGAATACTTTTATATTAATTGTTTCAATACCAGTGTCAGAACAACCAGTCATTCTTAGAAAAACATTTTTTATGAACTTTTTAAGCTTCTGTTTCAGAGTAGATACTCTCCTGCACAAGAAAAAACCTTCAGGGATGTAGTGTTTGGTGTTCAGTGATCGATCCAGACATTGATCTATGTCGTACATGTGCATGGATTGATCAAACACGAGCCAAAGTAGCATCAGAAACCGTCATTTTTAACTACTCGTGTAAAATGTTAGTCATGTAAACAACACTTTGAGAAAGTAGCCTTGAAAAAATAAACACAGCTAAATTAAGCAACAGTGAACTTTGCCTTACACATGGCGGGGATAATAGCTGTGATACTGTATTGATAAGATCCATTAACCTGAATACTTTTAGTGAAAATGACCGCCCACCCCCACTCCTCATTTAACAGACGTAATGGCTAAATAATTAAATAGAAAAATAATAAGCATATTGATCATTACAGAAAATATTTGTTTTTTGCAGTTATAAAGCAGCACATTTGGATTTTTGAGCTTGTAGAACCAAATAAGCAATGTTTATGTCTGTTGGGTAAATATTGGAATATTATGTTTGGTAGAGCAGGCGCCCCATATACAGAGACTATGTCCTCGCCGCAGCGGATCCGGGTTCGATTCCACCTGTGGCCCTTTTGCTGCATGTCATTCCCCCTCTCTCTCCCGTGTTTCCTGTCTACTCTTCAGCTGTCCTGTCCTATTAAAGGCACAAAAACAGCCCCAAAAAATATCTTAAAAAAACAACAAAAACATTTCGTGGATCAATGGAATAAGCAAGAAAATAAACTGTGTGAACAGCCTTAATCCTACATTTTGTGTTTGTGACCTGTTTTGATAATTGAACAGATAAGTAACAGCAGATGACAGGTTTATGTTATAGTTGTAAAATTGATAGAAGTCAGAAGATTGGCTAATGTTAGTGGAAAATTGTTGACCTAAAGTAGAAACGCCCCCACAACATGTTCACTCACTAATGATGTCTGTTCATTGTTTCCTCTTTGTCAGAGTTTCCGACGAAGGCTTCCTCTGTCCTTTAAAAAAAAGAAGCTGTTGTGTCAAATGGAACAAAGGCTTATCCTTATGTCACCCTGTTAGAGCAGCTGCAGGACATGATCCATCTCGACATCAAAACAGGACGAACCATCCCGGCCGCATCTCTGATCACTGGATGCTGAGGCGACGGAGGGTGGAGCAGGTCGCCCAAAGCACCAGTTTTTCAAATAGTCCTTTTATACAGAAGAAACAAGGAAGTAACACATAATATAGGATTCAAAAATAGGTTTTCTGTTATTGTTTCAATGACATCCCGTGTATTTATGGAAAATTTGGATCTATTTTTGTCAAAAATGTCCCAAGAAATTGCCTCGTCTGCATTGATTCATTGTCAGAAGCAGAAAGGACAAAAAAGAAGACACGAATAGCCGCTCTGTGTGATTGTGCTTGTGCATTTAATTTTTTCATTTCCTGTTCTTCGGAATCAGATTGTCAGGGCAAACTTTACATATGTGGGTTTCTTCCCTGTGAGGCTTCTTGTGCCTGCAGTCTGAGTGTCTGTGTTCAGTTTGAATAATGGCCTGTGGTTGTGATGTGACTTTGCATATCTCAAAGCTTTTCAGGAAGGTATAGCTAACATCAGTTATGTTTGAGTGCTTTGCTGGCATGTCGGTAAAGAAAGCTGATATTATTTAGCGTAGTATTATTTACCGTAGTATTTACTTTAATCAGAGGGTGCTTAGACTGTAAGAAGCAGTCTATTTACATGTGCTTAGGTGAGTGTGTGTGAATGAAAGACACTGAAGGTTCATGTGAGTCAGCCACCTGAAGCTGCATGTGAGTCAGCCACCTGAAGCTGCAAAATACAGTGCATCACGTGAGTGGGGCTGTTGATTTTAGGGGGGGGCGCTGTGTGACCGGCGCCATCTGACCCCGTTGCCCCCCTCCAGCCCCAGTGTTTTTACTGGAGCTCAGTGTGTGTGTTGCTCTTTGAGGCAAAGCTGGTGGTGCTTTGTGTGTGCTTGTCTGAGAGAGAAATGTTGTAAGGGGGTGGGGGGGCTGGTTGTGAGGGGTTGATGGGGGCAAGGGCATTACAAGGGCAGTGTTTGTGCAGGGCACGGGATCGTTCTCGCCAGCACGCACGCACACACACAAACATGCGCACACTTGCCAAAAACAGAGGCTTATTGTCGACACACAGCCCAGTTGGGTCGACTAACTACAGTCACACATTGTATCACCCGCTGCCTCTGCGGCTCTTCCTTTCTCTTATCTTTCTCTCTATATATCTACCAAAGATTCATGTCTGTTTCTCTTTCTCTGTTGCTTCCCGCCGTGCTATTTTAAACCTTTATTCTCGTTTCACTTCAGCTTCTGACATTGTCATGAGCTCACATTCGTATTTCACCTGTTTGTTCAGGTCAGCAGTCTCATTTGCTTCTCCTTTTTTGTCTTTTAGAAGGCCTTCAGATGTTTTATCATCTTCTTTCTTTGCCACAGCTTCTCTGTGACAGACTCCTGCTGTCGTCTTGAATTGTCCCGTCTTACGCTCTCATCACTGAAGAAGGGGTGAAAAGTTTGACAGTTGAATCATGGAGAAAGACAAGTGTTAGTGCCGATTTACATCGGTGTCTGTGTGCAACCTGTGTGCATCTCCTCACTTGTGTCCCTACTCACTCACAGAGATAAAAAATAATCAGATGAACTCATAATCCATTTTAATTATCTGCAGAGCAACTACAATCCACGTTATATGGAATCAACGACATCTCAATGGCAGTCAAATTTCAGGCATGTTACCGTGGTAGCTAATGCAACAATGGTGTTATGATCTCAAAAAGTAATTTACTCCTCTTTTTCTCCCTCTGTTCCTCAAATAATAACAATCATTGTTGCTCCACTGTCCCAGTTTGATCTCTTGAAACATAATAATCATCATTTACCACCAATGTTCAGTTCAGAATCGGCCTGCTTACTGCCTGTTGAGACTCGATGGGTGGCTCATGTGCACACATTGTTGTGTGTGCATGTGTCATCACGGCATTTGAGGACACAAACAGAATGAACATCAACAACAGAGCGAGACATCCCCCGAGTAAAGAAGATCTGCTCGGGAAAAGACCATTTGTCTCTGTTGAGCATGAAGTTTTATTTTAAGCTTTCATCACTTTTCATCAGGTTTGATTTTAGAATGTTTTTCTTTTATGTTCAATATAAATATGAATGAAATTCCTGTGCAGGCTTTAACCCTCTGCGTGTTTGAGGATTAAAACTTCCCTTTACACATAGTTTTGTATGAGTTAATCGTTAAAACTAAAAGCACTTGGTGTATGATTTTTAATAACTATATTATTATGATTACATCTTTTTCTGTAGTTATAGGTATTCTGTCACTTACTGCTGCTCAGTAAATTGCATATCGCAGAATGACACCATCATTATTTTGGACAGTGAATTGCAGTAGTTTTGTGTCCTAAGTTAACCCGAGTCTGAAGCTGTACATGCCAGAAATAAGCACAGGAACTAATTCAGAAAAACCAATAGTGCAGATTTACAGTTCAGTAGCATATAAAGAAGACAAACAGTAAATACCATGACACAACGCAGATTTTTCAACCAATACAGATCTCCCAACAGTGATGAAATAACGGGAAAGTACGAAAGCATAAAAAAATAGGCAACGGCCAGGTCTAATCAAAGTAACAAATTGTTGAAACGCACTAACAACAAAAAAACAAAAACACAAAAGCAAGTGGATGAAACACAACAACAAAAAGACAAAACACCACAAAAAATAGACAAAACACAACCGCAAAAAGGAAAAACACAACAAAAAGGAAAAAAAAACACAACAACATCAACTTAAACTGGAAAGGGTAGCACCCTTCATGGACATGGATTGTTGCTGATTGGACAGACGTGTTTGGTCTATTTGTTCGCATTTTTCTTTTTGCAGTTGCGGTTTTATTTTGTGATTATGATTGACACCTCAGGGCCACTATGCACTTGCCATCTACGAACTACAACAAACTAAACAAACGAGGGAAAAACAGAAGTAGACAGAAGCGTTAAGTTCGTGAGCGGGGGCGGTGCTGTATGGGCACTTAAGTGTGGATCAACTCGCTGTTGGAGAGACAAGAGAGGAGAAAATACAGCTGCTATTGTTTGTGTGGAAAATAATATTGGTACCGTTTTAAAATATTCAGTATTAATATAGAGAAAACAATTTGTTTGACAACAGTAGTACAAAGATAGTTAAGGCAGGGGGCATGAGTTGTAACTATAAAGCATTGCAGGAAACCCTGACAGATGAGTTATTTGTCCCAGCTGGACGAGGTTAGATAATTTAAATTCATATTTGATGTGCAATTAAACATCGGCCGGTTCAATCCCTCTAATTATGCACACTAGCTGCGTGTTAGCCACAAGGGAAATGAAGCAGTTTGTAAAAACAAGCAAAATCAAACATACATTGAAAAATGATATGATTTTGTTTAGGGATGGACATTTCGCATAAAAATGCTCTTTGGTAGTTGCTCGGCATTATTCGACAATAATTCTAAAATTGAGGCACCCACGCTGCACCCCCACCCCCACCCCTCTACCAACACACACACAAACTGCACACCCAACACAAAGCACAAGGCTGTGCAACTGTTTCTCTCACTGTAAGTTCACAAAGTTTTCAGCAGAATGCGCCTCCAGCATTGCTTTAGTCTGCAGAACAGCACTCTGGATTTTCCAGTTGCTAAAATAACGGCAGGTGACCGTCACATACCAGTCGGTTACGAGCACTGTTCATGAATCCATAATCAGAGACACTTTTTCAACACTTGTCAAACGACTGTGCAGCGCACGTGTTAACGTCATACGGTTTCTCCAGTCGTGCTAACATTAGCTTAACCTGACAGTTTGTGTTGCACCTCATTTTTGTTTGTTTTCTCCAAGGAGTTCCACACAGAACTTTTTTGATGGCTGTAGGAATCTCTGCAGGTTTCTGCTGTTATGATTTGCAGCATGTGCTGGCTCTCACAGCGCTGTAGTAACTGTCAGCACTACACTGACCTCATGTAAAAAAAACACAGTGCAGCTACATGTTTTACTGGAGCCTGATAGTAACGCGAGACTACTGATGCATGTAATAACACAATTCTGGTGTTATTGCGTTATTTCCTGATGCTGGTAAAATGAGGTAAAAACATTTACTCATTTTTTTTGTAAGAAAAAATTATAGTTGCATGAACTCTTCAATTTTTTTTAAGTTAATGACCATTCGAGTATCCGAAAATGATTATCCATACCTAATTTTGATTTTAATGTCACGTTTCACTCGCGCAAACTGCGCTCAGGATTACAACTTACATGCACAGACATTCACCTTTTAATGTATATTCACAGCTGCAGTGCACTCAGACATAAGACTTGCCATTAGTGAGCGTTGTTGTAGGGATTATGCATTGCTCTAAGAGCAATCTGCGGTGTACGTGAAAATGATCTGCTTCCATTACTCTTCCTCTGCTGATCCCTGTCTGTCTGCCTGCCTGCCTGCCTCTCTGTCTGTCTCCCTGCATCTACTAAGTGACGTGGTCCCCACGATGCAGATGCAGAAATAGATGGCAGAGGGTGCACATTAGACCCTCTAATTCCATTCAAACTTGATAAAGATGCGATGCAGACTTGCACTGTCACAGTGTATCAGCCAGAGTGCCTCGCCATGATGTCACAGATGGAGTTTCTTTGATGTGTTAGTGCGCAGTTGTCTCAAGGGATTGATGCTGATAAGTGATCCTCTTCGCTAACCTATGATGCAACAAAAAGCAATGAATTGGATATGGTTAGTGTCACGGCGGAGTAATGGTCGTGTAACAAGTGACACTTTGATCACGGGTAATTTAACAATCTAATTTGTGATGGACGTGGACGTTTGGATGAACTCAGCACAAAATGCCTTACTGAAATCATCATAGTGTCCCACAGAAATATATTATTCAAGGATGACTAGCTCGATATGGACTTAATTTTGATGTTAGGTTGTGTCGGATGAAACTGAGTACATTTTTCTCTTCCCTGTCATCCCTATTTATTCACCAGAAAAAGCCTTTGAAAGACGCTAGCTACAATTAGTCACGGTTGCAGCAAACACACCGACTCTGTTTAATTAGTGTCTTTTTTCTCCATTTTCTCTCACAGATGCAACGATATGGAAATTCTACATTAATACTGATATTTAAATAATAATTTGGCTGATACTGATATTTTTAATTTAGTTTTTGTTTTTATTTATTCTGCCTTTTGTGTCAGGGAAAGAAACAAATCCTCTTTATAAGAGAAAAAAAAAAGCTGCAGCCTCAGGTATGCGGTGTTGCACTCAGTGAAAAATTAGTAAGACACAACCGATTAACTTTAGGCGACTGGTATCGCTGAATGACACCGTATTGCCAATACCATCAACTCCATGCATATCGGCTGATAACGTTGTTGAGCCGATAAATTTGTGCATCCCTAGTTTCTCTCTTTTTAACTGATGTCAGTAAGCTTTCATGAAGTGCAGACGTAGACCAAAGATAATCACAATATTTTGCTCAAGTTAAAACATTTTCAGCTTGTGCAGATGCATCTTTGCCTCAAATTTTTCAGCCAAGGACAACTCTTCATTTGTTTATCTGCCTCTAAAATTGACTTTTCCCTCAGTCTGAACACTTGTATTGTTTTGTTATGACAGCATCCATCCTTATCCTGTTCTAATCTGATAAAAATTCTTTTATATAAGGGACAGACTGCTAGTTTGTTTGATATGGGTATAGGTTCCTCTGTGTAACTGGGAATGTGCATGAATAAAGTCTGCTCTGCATAAAAGCTATGCAAAGAAATGTTGTACTCCTGCTGATATGATCATGCCAATTTGACTGGACTACAGTAAACAACCCTGAAAATAGCTGTTTAGGAATCAGATTAACAACTCAGCCTCTGACTCAGCGTTCATCATCTTTTATGAATGGCTGCTCGGGACTTTTGCTCTGGTTGTTGTTTGTCACTCATTTCCTATCTAGTGTCATTGCTTCCTGTCTGAGAGGCGAGCATGTGCCTCTGTGTCACTCGCCAGCACGATGGAGCGCTCTTAGCCCTCCGGATGTGGTTGACTCGCACACAGCGACCTTACATACACAAATGCCTTCACACACTCCTACTAGGGGTGTAATGGTGCACAGAAGTCACAGTTCAATTCACACCTCGGTTAAGACATCACGGTTTAGTACAAGTTTGGTATAGAAATGTCATCATAGCATCATCCTCCTTTTCCATCTTTGTTTTTGCTCCCTGGCTCAGGTGAGAAAAACGCTGCTGCCACGTGCATTCGTCCATGCGTCATGGCTCGCTGTGGGTGATTTAGTGGGAAAAAAAGGAGAAAAATCTGCACAGGGGGTTTAATTTTCAATTGATTTGCTGTCATGTCTGTGACTTCTTGTGTGCAGCAACTAGCCTCTCCCTCACTTGTCGCTTCAGTCTGCAATAAAATGGTGGAGAAATTGTTTCAAGCCTCACACAACCTCTGCAAAATGACTCGTGTCACTTTTGGAGTTAAATCCAGGCACGTTGCATTCATCAGTCTTAATACATTATTCTGTGTATTTTCTCTGTACCATTCTGTGCACCTGATGCGTGACGTGAATACCGTATGATTCAATACAAACTGATGTATTTTTTATACCCCCAATTCATACTCATTAACTTCATTCATGAGAAACTCTTACACTTACATGGTGCAGTTTGTTCTTACACGGTGCAGTTTGTTCCCCAATGGCTTGAGAATCATTTCACAGAGGTTTTGGTGTCAAGATGCTTCCTTGTTTCTAGTTCCTGTAGGACACCGCACTAAGATGCTGATTTTATCGGTGGAATCAAATTTGAGTGGTTTTTTCTGTGGAGGAAGTAACACAGCATTAGCGTCAAATGTCCAAAAATCTAAGTATGAAAAAATATGAGCAGGAAAGTATGAGGCAAAAAATGTTTTTAAAAAAAAGGAAGAAAGTTCAGCTTCTAATGTCAACACACTACAGTCACTTTGTTTAAACAAATATCTATACATGCAAAAACACAAACGTGTGCAGTCACTGACCAGCCACAGTGTGTCACAGTAAAAACGAAGGTTACGCATGAATGTGTGTTTACTGTCTGCAGCTACGACCTACGTCCACTCCTGAATACAGTAAGTGCCAGTATTGCTCCACTGGTGACTCACAAGCACACACAAACACACACACACACCCCAGCTGACCGCTTATCCACAAGCCACCCAGACAAACACATAGTGTTGAGCTTAACAGCTTTTCTGTGAACCCCCACACACACACACACACACAAACACTGATATCCAGTCAGACTTGAACACAGTAAACATATTGTGCACAAAGCTACAAACGCTGTTCATTCATCTCCACCACTCTGACAGGTTACACTGCTCTGCACAAGTTACCTGAGCCTGCCTGTGTGCTGTCGTCGCTCAAGAGAATTTGTGTGCCGAGATAATTTCAGTAGTTTGTAGACTTCACATTTTTCATCACTAGATATAGAAACAGACTGTGTGGGTACAGCAGAGCGGCATCCAGCTTAACTGTTTTTATGACCTCGTATGATTCCTTGTCGTTGTGGTTGGTGGCTGAAAGTGAAAAACAGATACACGATGGCAGCGGCAACAAAGGTAGATTGATTTGTCACTTTAACTATACGTACTATATTTCTGTTGCTACAGCGATCCTGTTGTTTTGTTTTTCAATAAATCCGATAAACTTTTAGTTACACATTTTAAATACTATGAGAAACACCAGGGCCCAACTAATATTTTAAGGCCTGGACTAGTGATTTAAAATGATATAATTTTGTTCATCCATTATTTGTCCAGTCGAGGGGCGTCTGTTATTTAAGAACTAGTAATTGAAATGTTTACTGTTCTGAGCAGTGATGTTAGGAGTAAAGTTTGTCAGTATGTAAGAACTCCGGCCTCCATTACACATAGTTGTCACAAGTTTTTCGATAACAACATTCGGCCGATAGTATTTATATGTAATATCAAAGATATATTGGATATCAGTATTTTCTTGCTCCCTATTATTGGTATCAGCATCGGTCCCTAAAATCCAGTTTCAGTTGCACCCTAAAATTTACCCAAAGATCTTTGATTTACAGTATCATGCTAGTTATTATACTTTTCAAAGATTCTGGGTTGTCACACGACTCTTCTTGTGTCCATTGACTAATTATTTCAGCACTAATATATGTAAGCACTTGGTTTGGTCATTTGGAAAATTAAAATGAACATCATAACATGGAAAGACGAGGCTAATGGAGCCTTAAGGACCTTCCCTTGTTCCTTTTTAACTTTGCATACACACATCCCACCCACATCCACACACACTCCCTCACTGTGCCTTCTCAGAGGTGGAAACGCTGAGTCAAGCAGTCTCAATATTGCCTGTGTGGGCGTGTGTGTGTGTCTCTATACTCATTTACAGGAGTACAGTGTTTGTTGCAGGAAGGTGAAGAGGTCTTAGATCCTCTTTGTGAACTTTATTTTTAGCACAGTGTGGAGGAGAATGTGTCACAGGATCCTTAATCACCAGACATGACCTTTTTGCACTTGTGCGCGCGCACACACACACACACACACACAATTTAAGCTGGCGCTGCTCTCACACAGATGCATGGACACACAATGTATTGTGAAGAGGCTCACAGGCCTTTGACTGTCAGGCAGCGGGAGCTTGAAAAAGAGTTTGCTGAGTAACACCACTGTTGAAACAACCATCATTGCATCTGGGCATGAAAGCCTTCACGACATGTCAGTCACTGGCTCAGAGGAGCTACTTCCATTAAAAACAGCGACCCTCTGTGTGATATGAGGTATGACTTTGTGGCGTGCTTCATTGCAGTGACTGTTTACAAGATACAAGGATCAGTTATTTATCTTTCTGCCACACAAATGCAAGTTGTATTCCCCTTTTGCTGCACACAGAGGAACAATTAGATAAATGTGATGAATAAATAACAAGTCACTGACTGGAAATTTGTCTTGTTAAGCTTCCCTCATTCAGTTAAACAATCTCTGGGCTTTTTTCAACCAGGATGGAGCTGTGTGGCGATCATATCAGGTTTTTAATTTGCATGGCGATTCCCAGGAAGTGGTTACACACTCCACCTTTGCTCCACTGATGCGCTGTAGGTGTGTGTGTGTGTGTGTGTGTGTGTGTGCACTTTCCCTTTTCTAAAATCAACAATCACTTTGCTGGTTTTGTTTACATTGAGCAGTAGGTTGTTTCCTGTGCAACATTCTGCAAGATTTCCAATGAACTCTCCTAGTTGTTTAAAGGCTGAATGATGATAGCAGTTTCATGCACTTGCTTTAGAACGGAGGTCTCTGCATGTCAGCAGTTGCAGTCATGGAAGCACAGCATGAACATGAGGAGACTGTTCTTTGAATGTCAGTGGCATTTTCACAAAAGCAAACCACCTGTCCCTCAGGTATGCTTCCCTCAGATCTACCAGCTCTCCTTTGATTTACAGACACACCTCCGTCCAGGTGTTGCGCAGACATGAAGATCCAAGACGTGAACAGATGACGGTTTCCTCTTTCATATCAGGCAGCTGTAAGGTTGCAGCAGTTTACTAGTCTCATGGAATTTAATGGCATAAAAATGTACAGTTAACACAACAGTATTGAATTTAAGTTTCCGCACATCAAGTTTCAAGCCTGTCAGGACGTAAGATTTTTTGAAGTTATTAAAAACAACTTCTCTTTTCATTCCTATAATAGTAATTACTAGGCAGCTGAATGTTGAGTTTGTTGAGAGAAAAAGGCACATTTGTACCTTGTATAAAACCCTTGCATGAGGAAAAGTTTGACACAAAACTGCAATTAATGTGTTAAATTACTGTTTTTGTCCTTGTTCCATGAATACAAAGTCAAGTCTCATTGTACACAGAAAGCAGGCAAAGCAAATGTATTCGGCATCATATTTTTGCACCTTCAAATACAAATAGCTGTCAAAGCATACCTGGGACTTGTAAACTGAAGGCTCCATAGTACAACATTGTTTAATTCTGCTAATGTTGACTAACTGGACAGATTCCCCTCAGGCTCCTCTGTTTGTTGTCACATGAAACTACCTCTTTCTTTCCCCCTGATCTCGCAAACCCAGTTATTCTCTTCTGATCCAACCTCTGAAACCTGAACTCTCAGCAGACCTCTGGCTGTCCGCCACCACATCCTCAATAACCCTGCTCACCTGTGCACATGCTGTGTGTGTGTGCGTGTGTGTCTTTGTGTGTGAAATAGAGGATGAGAGCTGAGTGTGCTGGCATCACAGCAGCATGAGACAGTACTCAAGCTGTCTGGTGTGAAAACGTCATTCTAGAAGCCCATAATTAATGGCACTAGCGTCTCTGCATAGACGCGCACACACATGTACTTGTTCTTCCTTCCCTGAGCTCTTAGTGTTGTCAGTGCATCAGACAGACTTGGTGTTATGTTACTTTTCATGTGAGTAACTGAGCACCTTTGTGACATTGCAGGCTCGCTATTGTCTGCCGTCTAACTGATCATTTAAATGGTTTATTTTATGTTATGTTTTTTCTTGTTGCTGCCTGGAAGTGCATGCTGTCTTTGTGAATACACTTTATTGTGTTAGTCCAGCTAAAACTAGACTTTTAAAACACACATAAACATGTACTGTACACGTCAGAGTCAGTTGAATTTCTCAAAGTCAGACTAACACACCGTGCATGAATACACCTCTGTCTGGCCCGAACTGACCAAGGACTTTTATGCATGGTCGACTGTTCCGGCGGTTTTTGACCCGTAAGGCCAACAGCATAAGTAGTAGAAGAAAGCCAGGAAGAAAACAAGTGGGTTTAAAAAAAAGTTAAGTGTAGGGTGAGTACTAAATGGTCGGTGCTGTAAAACTGACCGTCAATTTTACAGCACTGACCTAGCTTGCTGCTGGCTAAATTGTAGTAGGTCAACTGGAAGAAGATCCCATAGCAAAGAGCAAGAGGGGGGCATTTCGCCACCTACAGTATTGGGTCAGAAATACTTCTGTCAATAAATCAATTCTCCCCCAGTTCTTGAACAGTACAGTAATTTAATTAAATTATGTCACTAAGCTGAAACCATAGCTTGACTTATATAATGTACTAACCAATAAACTAACCGATGCGCGTTCATACGTCACACAACTGCAATTTTAGTAAAGTAAGATCAGTGTCCTCTGGTTTTCCCTCTGATGTCTTACGACTGCTTTGCCTCAACTCTGTGATGCACGGAGGTTCCTGAGAGCAACATGTAGGCTGCCTGCAGACCGAAGCTGCAGCTGCAGCACCGGGTAGTTGTTGGGGACAGCGTCACTAAATAAAGGCTGCTGACAGACAGAACAGTCATAGCACATCAGATGGAAAACCGGAGAACATTTTCTCTGTAAAATATGACCTGGTTTTGCTAAAATTGCTGTATTGTGCGACATATTGACACGCATTGTTTAGTTTTGTTTTTTGAAGCCACAGGTCACAGTCATAGTTACATAGTGTTGCTTTACTGTGCATGTAAAACACGCTGACTGTCTTCTATATGTAGGAGCTGATTCCTTCACAGACATACATATGTGTGGTTGTGTTTCACTGATTTCGCGTGAATCACCTCTTAATGCAAACAAGCCAAACAAAGCTGTCTGTAACTTTTGTGCACTGCTGCTAAGACAACCAGCTCCTTCTCTCTCTAAGTCAGCAGCAGTGACATTACTTGCAGGTTCACATCAGTCTTTATTAAATAAAATAAATATAGAAATACTAAGTTACAGTCTAATGTATGTGTGGTACACACGTTCACCCTGTCGAAGTTTGCCTCAGTATTATCACTAGTAGATTTGACAGCAGCAAAGTTTATCAAAAGACATATTTTTGAATTAAATAATCATTTTTATTGTCTTTATCATTTGTTATCACATGCCTAAAACAACCTCAAGCTACATTTACAAGCTAATAGCTAAAAAAAAAATACTTGATAGATTAATCGGCTATCAAAATAGATGTTAGTTGCAGCCCTACCTATCACATGCAACAACTCCAAACAAAATCCCTTTACGAGATGTTAAGACAGCAAACTAAAGTTTGTACAGCACACAGAACCACACACAAGATTGTTTCCGTTTGCAAGGCTGATAATGTTAAGTGGCTGTGATCGTGGCTCCAAATGCACAGCACATATTGCACCATTCTCGAGCACATGGCATAACAGCGGCTCATCTGCTGGTAGATCGAGCACTTAACTTGGAGGGGGAAAGACCATTAGAGGCAATCAGGGCTGTCACTTTTAATGGGCGGATCATGGCGAAATGGAGATGGACCTGCGGCCGAGTGGAAGAGTTAATGTACTCGGCCACTCGAGGACTCGTGAGGAAAAGGGCAGGTGGAAGTGGTGCTTTGGTGCAGCTGTGGTTGAGAAACGAGTCCAAATGGAAACCAGGCTGTGGGCTTTTTTCTTTTTTTTTTTTTTTTACTCCAACAGCTGGGAAACCACTTACTGCATCTTAGTGAAAGTCATGGCAGTTTATGAGTCCACATGTGTGCCTTAAATTGCATGTGAACCCTGTTGAGTGTATGCACTGAATCTTGAGAATTTTGAGTCTTCTGCACATGCCATCGGTAGACAGAAATAGTCTTTCAGCACGTGTCTTTTGAGCATGTGGAGTGAACCTTCAGCACGCTCACCACCTCCTACCTTCTTTGATAATTACAGTCACAGCAGACACTCAATGCTTTTTTTTTCTGTGTTTCTGTGAGCATGTTGTATTGGGCGGTGTGTATGGCATGTATTAGCAGACACATTTATGCATACATTATCTGTCTGTGAGCAGAGTGTTTTCTTTGTATGTATGTGTGTGTGTGTGTGTTCTCTGCCTGTAGGGAGCAGATTGTGCGATGAGGGGAGGGAAGGCTGACCTTTTGTTCTGTTTGCTTAGTGGGCATTCCTCTGAGCACTGGCCCTCACCAATGTTACAGGCACCAGCCACACAGTGGACTCGTCGTCCACTAACTTGTTGTTAATCAAAAGGATAATAGCAAAGGCCCTGCATGTTACACAGAATAATGGTGGTTTTTGATATATGATTTATATGTTGGTTTGATTCAACAGGCGTTGAAGCCTTAAACATCAATTTCTCTCATCATTGAGTTTTACTTTTGGTTGGAGACCTGCCTGCATAGCCACAGTTTAATTTAACTAAAAACATCTGCCCTCTCAGCTTCTTTCTTTGAACTCTGGGCCTTTTTCACTGTGAATTCACACCTTAGATCTGTGGATTAAATATGCTCAGCTGCAGTTATCTTTACAGTTTATATTCAAGCATGACCGATACAGGATTTTGGGGACCGATATTGATATTAGGGAGCAAGAGAAATTCTGATGTATCTGCAGATATTGTACGTCGTTATCAAATACTTGTGTTAAGTGAAAGACGTGTAATGAGGGCAGGATACCTTACATTTTAACAAACTTTACTGCAAGCTTCAGTGCACTGAACAGGGAGCACTTCACTTTTTAGTCATTAAAAAAATGATTCACCCTCTGCTGGACAAACAATGTCATTACAACATTTTCAATCACTAGTCCAAGCAGTTTTTCTGGCCTTAAAATACTGCTTTAATGTCGGCTCATGTGGGTGAACAATTATACCAAAACCGAAGTATCTTTGATAGGCCGATATCAGCAGGTAATATCTGCAAACTGATATGTTGGTCAGGCCCTAGTTCATAAAAGGTCTAAACAACTGATTTAGCTTTAAGGAAAGACTTTGTGAAAGACCACCATAAGCTCAAAGTGTTATCAGTCATCATGACAGCATGAGATTGTTAAACGGTCACATGGAGTGTTTTTGTCTTTAAGGTGATAAGTCTGTTAAAAAGGATGACTGCGTCATTAAATAACGCTCTGTTAGGTTTGAAGTTGTTGTTTTGCCGGCCTTCTGACCCCATCACTTTTCTCCCCTATGGTTTTATTTTTAAAAGCTAATGTAAACTTATTCCACAACACTTCTAATCAGTAGAGTGGCCCTTTGAGACCAAATATATCGGAAAAAAATACAAAATAAAGCTTTGAACAAATTTCTCCTTTTTTATAATACTGTACACTCTTTAAACTCGTGAATTTTAGTCCAAACTGTGTTTTGTGTTTCTCTCGTTCAGGTCCTTATGGTTGAGGTGGTGTGTGTTGCCCCTTGCCATGCCTCCTGCCATGACAGACCTCCTGGACATATGGGCGGCCCACTCGCCCCTGGCCGGCCACGCTCTGGACCAGATTACTGTGGATTTTCTGCTGCCCACTGGTATCTACATCCAGATGGATGTCCCGCGCGAGGCCACCATTCAGCACATCAAACTGGTGAGTGGCACGGGTTTGGGCTAAAATCTGATTTCTGCACATGTCTCATACTAAAAGCCAAATGTTGAGGTTCTGTCAGCTCAGTTGTTAATACAGCTGAAAGAACAGATCAGATAATCGATAGATTCTGTTATAATCAGCTTTCAGGACACTTCAAGGAGATTAAAAAATTGAATAGCTTGTTCTGTGTCTTGACATTTTGTTATTGTCCTTACATGCCTTTTGGCCTATTGTACTGAAAAGAAAAAACAGTCTATATCCCGTGCGCACACGCACGCACACACACACACACACACACACACACAGAGTCACACAGCTGGTCAGTTAGACATTATCTCATGCCTGTTTTGACAGAGGTGGCTGCTGTGGCCGCAGGGCTGTTTTTGTGTTTGCAAGTTGCTCTGAGCATTCAAATAGCTCATGACATCATGCATGACTGCAGCTAATTTTGTCAAGGGGAGGTGGAATGTGACAGACTTGATGGCTCTTCATGAGTTGTTAAGGGAATAACTCACATTGTTTACAAAGTGGCACAAAGTTATGTGTGAAGACGTTTGAGCTGGTAATTTTTGTGTGTGGGGTAATAGCCGGCCCAGTGAAGGGACTTAGGTTTAAGGCTACATCCACATTGCACTGTTTTACATTTAAGCACCAAAATATTGTTACGTTTCAGCCCAGCATCCTCACTAATCAGGCGTCTTAGCAGCCAAAAGACGGAGCAGTTTGGAGACGCTGCTGTTTCCCGTCTTGTTTTGAAGACTCCGGCGGTGCATGTCGATGTGGATGGGCAAACGCAGAGGTGTTTGGAGACACTGATGCAGACACCTTCTCTGATTGGTCACACCAAGGGCTGGGTATCCTTAAGAAAAATTCAATACCAGTACCTATACCTTCATTTCAATACCGGTTCCTGAACAATACTTTTTTCGATACCAATTTTATCTAATCTGTTTTAACAAAAGATTACATAACACATACTTACGGTCAGTCTGCTTGTAATCTGGTACTATACCAATCAACAGTACAATTAGATCTTGGCACGACAAGCATGCTGCATGCATACTGGCTCACTGATGCCGATGATATTACCTCATTTTGTGATTCAATACCAGATTTCGTTATGTGACGATTTTCGATACTCGATAGTATTGAGGCAGTTCAGTCAATACCATAAAAATATTGAAGTTTGATACCCAGCCCTAGTCAGGCCCAAGTCGTGACTTTTTTCCAGAATAAAAACAAGCCTGTATGTATCATGGATGTCTGTATCTCTGAGCCTCGACTATTTGGCATTATTTTGACATGGATAACAAATTACAGGCGTTGTTGACCTTGTTGTCTCTGCTAGCAGCTGTTATGCAGTTAAATTGTGCATTTTATCATCATGCTACTACTGCTTACAGGAGGCAAGCTATTATTTGAGCCAATTGTGACAGTTCTCGTGTTCAGCGGCGCCATCAGCCCTACATCGACTGGGACAACTTTATTAAAGGAGTTGTGGTTCCAGAGGAAAGGCAAGAAAACTCTTGCATGTCCAGATGGGCCCTGGTTGACCTCAACGAAAAAGTGCACCGACATGTGGAGGGAAAAACAACAAGAATGCCGGCGCCTGTGGATGTTTTCACAAAGGTGGCCTGCACATTGTATTAGCATCACTTAAGTGACGTGGGAAGACTCTCTTATGCACTATCCCCACAAGCTGCTTCTGTCATCATCTGACAAAGCTATCGCCATCCTCCTGGGGCCAAATAAATGTTACATTAAAACACAGCATACAAAGAAGGATCTTGTCGTCAACTTCTGCCAAACACAGAGTAAGTTATGCCACAATGCTTGAGAGCTACTGGCTGCACACTCACATGGAAGTAAAACAAACCCTTGCCAGTTTCACAGACTAGATAACAGGAGGAGGAAACATTCTTTAGATGTGCAGGTGTTGTGTGACTAGTACTACTGTTTCATGGATGTTGAATGGTCAGGTGATTCGTTTCTCAGGCGTGTAGTATGGCTGGAGAGTAGGGATGCTACGGTGCTTAAATCACTCATGTGGACGAGGATCATCTTCGTTTTAAGATTCCATCTTAAATTTAAAATTGAGCGATGTGGATGTAGCCTTCATTTCATCAAAGTGGACTGACCAGAAAATGGATGACAAGGCAAGATAATGAATTACAACAGAACTGTTGTATTTAAAAGTTTCTGTCTACCTCATCTACATAAATGAAAAAAACACTTGGCACTAATGTTATCAATCAATTGCAACATAATTTCAAATGACAACCTCAAGAATGACTTCTGAGTTGAATCAATTTAAACAATGAAAGCTGGGGCAAGCAGTGTCGGGAAATCAAGCTAGCCATAACATTAGACTCTCAAGGAAGCAACGCCGCTGAACTCTCCCCTTCCTGCTTTTGCTCAGTAGCTCCGCCCTTCACGTGGCTCACGTTTTATTTCGTTTGTTGTCACTCTCTCTTTCAGATAATCCTCTTGATTTGTTGTTTTGACTTTTATGGCGGGTTGCTTTGCTGTGTTTGCTGTTTATGCTAGAGCTGGAAGAGTAACTTTTCCTCCTGGGTTGTCCGCCATTTTATCAGGCTTTTACTAGCTGAGTGGACGTGAACACACTTCTACCTTTGTAGAGCAGCCAATAGGAACACGTGCTTTCGGAAATGACCTGGGATCAGCTGAAAGGTGCCCATCATGGTCCTCATTTTCTAAAGCTTGAATACGGAGCCAAAGAGAGGTGCAGTCAGTGTTCTTTCAGACCATCTGAATTACACACTGCTGAAAGGTTGTTTGGGAATTTTTTGCCCTATGACACCAAAAATACACCACCTACCCCAGCCTGAAGCACTTTGTCTGTGTTTATTACCATGTGTGTTCATTGCAGTACAGTGTGCTGGTTTCTCAGTGTACAACATTTTCACAGGTGACATAAAAGCATTTTATATATTTTGATCAGCATGGAAAAAAAGTCCTGCGCCGACAACTTGAAACATGTTCTCTCTGGTTTGGCACTTTCAGATGAAGCCCGGGGAGGTTGTTCTGAATAGCAATTAAACAAGTCGGGCTGTGTGTGTGTGAGAACATAACGTTCACTCTCCATTTTCTAGAAGTCGCTTCTGGCCTCATAACATGACCAGAGACACAGACTGATTTCACTTTGTCTGACTTTCATAGATATTCGCTCTGGGCAGTGATGTTTGCTTTTTTTGGAAATGTGTGACGAGCAAAGTTTCTGTTCAAGATCAGGCAAGTTCATTGGACTAGGTGTATAAGTGCGTCACATCTTGAACATGTCTGATGACAGAGCCTATTTCCTGAAAGTATGTACAGAAGCAGCAGAATTATACGTCACAACTAAATCACAGAGAGGTTGTTGTAGCTGAGTCAAAGGATTATTGAAAAAAAGACTCCTTTGACTTTTTCAGGTCTTGTTGTGTACAGACTCTCTATCTGTGGTTACGAAGCCTAGAGGAGCAAGGCCAGGAAAGACTGTTCATTCATACTTGCAGATCAGATTTCTCAGAAGCAGATTGCTTTAAGATGCATGTGTAACTGACCATTTCATTTGTTTTTTGTTTATACTTCAGGCTCGCAAATAAAGCACTGCGATAATTTTCAAAAACAGATTTGTCTGTGTAATTAATTTCTAGGAGCAACCGATCGTTTAATCGTCTTTGCCCTTTGCATGTGGTTTGTGGCAAGATGCGACATACGTAAAATCACCGCTGCTCCTGGAAAGACCGGAGGTTTCCGGCATGCTACAGTGAAACACGGCAGCTTAACCCTGCAGATGATGCAGTGGGAGTACTGCAACATAATCCTGCCAAGATTGGCTGCTTGGACATATTATTCACATCCTGGTCGGCTCACCCATGAGCTGTGTCATGTTGCCATGAGTCACTCTTGTTCCTGATCCTACAGGATAACCCTCTGTCAATATATTACATCATTGTTGAATGTTGTTACTGTTAGTTTGTAGGCTTTTGAGAAATCAGCAGTGTATTGCTCACCTTAGCCGTGTTCCAGCAGGTAAAACACTAAGATGGATCTCTATGTGTTAAGCCTTGTTATCAAGTCTTTGACCATCAGGTAACATACACACAGCCATGACGGATGCTGTTCATCCTGGTTGACATATAACGAACACAAAGTTTAATTTATTTAATGCAGTCTAACAGAGACACTTTCTGTGGTTTTCTTGTGCAGAAGCAAAAATTTCTGTGTAATCCCATTTCTCCTTTCCTCTTTCAGCTCTTATGGAAGCAGGCTCAGTCGTTCCCTCTGTTTCCCGCCTTGGGCGAGATGGAGAGCCACATGTTCGAGTGTGTCAACCAGGCGGCCGTGCACGAAGAGCTGGAGGACGAAACCCGCCGGCTGTGCGACGTTCGCCCTTTCCTGCCAGTCCTCAAGCTGGTTACACGCAACTGCGGCCGAGCAGAGCGCCTACTGGACTCCAAAATCGGCGTGCTCATCGGCAAGGGTGAGACGCATCACTGAAGAGTTTCCCTTAAGTTAAAATTAAAGTGGTGGACTATCATCCGAGCTCTCACAGACATTACTCCCTCCCTTATTGATTCATTTACTGTCCTTGTTTGACATTCCCAATAAAGAAAAGCACTTAGAGCTGGTAAGGGAGACAGTAAATCTTTCCCCAAACAAGATTTAAGCACCTCATCCAGTACGCTAAGTAGCTCTCCCACTCAGCACATTCACCACAGACATCAGACCCGAGGCCTGGCTGCAGCTGGCTCCTATCAGCGACCCTGCAGTCTCACAGCATGAGGCGCGACTGGACGTGCTCATGTCTTCCATCAGCTGTCACTTGGTTTTTATCTCTGGTAAAGATTAGGCCCTTCAGAGCAGCAGGCGGGATCGATCACTACTGTAGAAAAGAGCAGTCCTCCGAAGTGATTAAACATCTGTTGACAGCATATTTGGGATTGCATGATGGGAAAGAAAATCTGTTACTTCCCACAAAAGATCTAACGTTAGCTTCATAATCTGTCATATATGCGGCAGTACCATAGCAAGTAGAGGTGCATCAGTTATTTGATTAGTCAAATGATTGCTGCAACTATTTTTGTCATAAATACATAATTTTTCAAAATAGAAAAATCCAAATATTTGCTGGTTGTTTTCTCCGAGGTTAGAATTTGTTGCTGTCTTTGTCATACATCACAGTAAACAAAATATCTTTGCCTTTTGACTGTTGGATGAATAAAGCAAGCAACTTTAATCCATCTGCTCGGTCTGTGGCAAATTGTAACAGGCATTCACTAGTGATCAACATTTAAAGGTCAATTAACCAACCGTTAAATTAATTAGAGAATAATCAGCAGATGAATTGATAAAGCAAATAATGATTTGTTGCACCCCTTCTGGCAATAGTTGAATTGAGCGTAAATGAAGAGTAAAAGCTCTGAGTCTTATTTAAGTGGACTCAAGAAACCTTTCTGTCTCCACTTCAGTCTAAAGAAAGCCTTTAGAAGATCATTTCAGACAGAGGTGGTGTTTTGAAAAGAAACCCCACAGGCAAGTTTAGATAGTCACACACATACGCATCTAACATCAGCAGTATACAAACTCTTAAACACTCACACAGCAAACCAAGTTTATTCCCCCCCGAGAAACAGCAGCCGTACAAACCTGCAGACACGCTCACACAATGCAGCCCATGTGGTCCAGAGCTCGTCTTCGAAGGCTGAGGGTCATATGAATGTTAAATGACTCTAAAAGTCAACGTGTTGTTTTCATAAACAAGAGAGTTTTGTGCAGCAGCTCTTTGATTAGAAAAAATAAACAAAGGCATAAGCTTGATCTGCCAAATCAGCAGTTCAAACCTTTGGCATTCATCCCCCGAGACGCTGTCTGTAATCCTTTTTCACATTCTGTGCTACGTGGTGTGTATGTCTTGGATTTAGTGTTGCGCAGGTGTTTGTGGGTTTCACTAAAAGTTATAGCTTGTGCTTTTAAGCTTGTCACGCTAATATAAACAGCTTCCAACTTGAGCTTCCTTGAGTTCAGGAGCAGTGTCATGCTGAGTTTGCACTAAAAAAAACCCAAACAGGTTGCTTAATGTCGGTGGCAGCACTGTAGCTGTTTGTGCTGAGAGACAAGAAGGTCGTGGGCAGGGACGTGCAGAGGATTTTAGAGGGGCAGGGGCTCAAATTCCTAAGAGGGAAAGAAATAAATGTGTAGGCTACCTGGAATGACTACTTTTGTAACACTGTTAAAGGGAAATTAAAATGTATGTCTGAAAAACAAATCGATGGCTGAGGTTGGTTTAGGTCAAAAACTGCTATGTGACAGATAATTATTTATACTTGCAAGAACTTAATTAACTTTACATATTTAATTCAGTGTTGTTCTGCAACCTTAATGTCGTAAAATGACAAATAGATTTAAGATTTGCTGTTATTTTCTCACATTAACCACTTTCAAAGGCATAATATTGCTTACAAAGATGCACTTCTTCTGACTGCATGGCTGCATCTTTTACTTCCTTATTTATCTCTTATCACCTTGAAACTGAGGACGTAACTTTCTCAGTATGCTGGTGAAGATTTTCAGTCATGCAGGTTATAGTTGAGGTAACTGAACTTACTTGAGTTTCTAGAAGTCTCAAGCAAGTCCAGTTGCCATTATATAACATTTAGATAAAGTGCTTCAGTAAAAAAAAAAAAAGCCATTAAACGATGCAGATATTGTCAAACTTTGTGTTATTAAAAATAGAATCAAATATAGTTCATATATCATATAATGCAGAGCCTTGGAAGACATCAAGCATTTTATCCACATTTTTTAAAGGCAACATAAACTTTTAAAAGGATATGTGCAAGACACAGTGTGATTGTTTGGCTTTTTTAATTGTTTTAAGATTTTTTTAAAAAATGAACAGTTAACGGTTCTTAATCCTTTTCCTCCCTACCACCAAAAAATTCAGGAAAAAAATGCCTGAAGCTGGAAATCTTCACATTTTGACACTTTTACGTCTTTTGTGCTTTTTTTGTCTTCCTCTTTTACTAGCTTGTTACTTTTTATTGACATACTTAACACACACACTTTTTTTC
Source organism: Naso thynnoides (assembly GCA_029783665.1). Lineage (NCBI taxonomy): Eukaryota > Metazoa > Chordata > Actinopteri > Acanthuriformes > Acanthuridae > Naso > Naso thynnoides. The sequence goes on from JAQLOL010000024.1 coordinate 5,994,726, forward strand.
AAAAAAATATATTTATTATACAAAT
>JAQLOL010000024.1:6001059-6019059 GCA_029783665.1 Naso thynnoides
TTTTTTTTTTTTTTTTTTTTTTTTTTTTTTAAACACAGATGTTTTTTTTTAAACTAACGCTGTCACACATTTTCAGGTACTTTCTGTAAGGATTATTGAATTTGGACCAAATGTAAACAAACATGGACAATGACATATAGTAACACTTTAAAATGTCTAAAAGTTGCAGAATATTTAGGTTTTACTACCCTAGAGACTGAGAAAGAAGCCAGCGATTGTCCAGATTGATTCAGTGGATTTTTTGTACTTTTTTAAAAATGTTACTTTTTGGTGCAAAGTCTTTGACTCCAATGTCATCCGTCTTTGACTCTAACAAAGACACAGTACTGTTGAAATGTTAGTTTCTTAATATTAGCATTTGTTTGAACAATATATCAATATCTTTTTAAGCCAGGGTGTGTCCTGCTCTGCTTTTTTGCCCTCTGTTTCTACAATCCTCTGGTGATTTTGGCTCTATGTTTTGACGCAAAGCTGAAAAAGCCTCTGCTGTTGTGATTCCCAGACCAAAGAACGAACTACTGGAGGAGACCAAGCACACTTTTAAAATGCTAATTTTTGTATGTTTTTGTATCTTTCCTGTGATACCATAATCATTGCCATTAATGCTGCCATTTTTAGTGGAATATTTCTGAAAATTACACAGCAGTGTGATGCAAGAGAAGGACATTGGAGGACACAGAAGCATACAGAGATTCTTGTCAGACTTTAATATGTTTTCCATAGCAGTGTGTTCATCTGTGGCCAGAAAAGCAATTTATTTCAGGAAAGGAAGCTGTTACTGGATGCTTCGCCATTGTTTGGTAGGAAACCTGACTGATAACTGGAGGAGAACAGAAGGATGTGGGAGTTTTTGTGAGGTTACCATACCAGTGGTCTTAATTCTGCCAGCAATAGTAAAGGCAGACACAAGTATAGCTTCTTATCTGACAAGCAGTGAATTTCTCACACCACCACACTCCCACAAACACTTTAACACATCACACACACTTCACACACGAAGACAGAGGCAGCAAACAGTGGGAAGTGTGCCTGTTAGTCATGATCATAGACTGTAGGTGTCATGTGATGCTGTTTTTCCTGCTGACTGCTGACCCTCGCAAATCCACTTGGCTTGACATCAGAATGACCTGCATGACCTCCCATATTGTTTGGTTTTTGTGTGTGTGTGTGTGTGTGTGTGTGTGTGTGTGTGTGTGTGTGTGTGCGTGTGCATGCGCGTGCACGCGTGTGTACGTGTGTGCATGTGAGTGTTTGTGTGTGTGTGTGTGTGTGCGTGTGCGTGTGCACGCGTGTTTGCCGGGAGCTAGTGGGTGTGAAGAAGCACTGAGTAGGAGTCCATATTTTTATAGCACATAAAGCTGATACTGCTCACTCACTGCAGGTCTCTTTCTCCTCTCACTCTTCCTCTGCAGCAAGTACAGACAAGCGTGTGGGACGTGTCTAGCCCGTTTAAGATAGTTCTGGTAAAAGGCAGCAAGGTGAATGCGGAGGAGACTGCCAAGGTAAACTGCTTCATCCACATCCGTTTATGTGACATATTAATGTTTCTGTTGATGTGTCACTGCACACACAGTTTTGCCCTGTCAGCCACAGTTTCGCATTTACACGGTCTGTCAGCTGGGTAATGCAAAGATGTCACACTAATGTAATAACAGCTTTGGCTTGAATGGGAAGCCACTGTGAAATGCTTCAGATTATTAGGGCTGCATGATTTTAAGAAAATATATAATTGTGATTGTGATATGATTTGTAATATTAGAGAGAATGTATTTTTTCTTTAATTATTGTTCTCAATTTTATTGCTAAACATATTAATATGACTATAGTATGATATTTGCAGGGATGTGTACCAAACAAAGATGTTTTCTTAAGTCTTCAGAATATGATGTGTAGTCCAGGACAACTGTGCAGCACCGCAATATTTGAATAAATGGTATTTTGGCATACTTTGCACCTATAACAAATATTGCACCTCCCTGCATTTCAAAAATTGTAGTCGGTCATATTGCAATTTCAATTTATTTTTTTTCCAATACTATCATGAAATCCAATGAAAAAAAACCAACAACCCAACAGTGATTTGATCCTGCAAACAAATATCGCCTAAGGTGCAGTATCTTCTCCCTCAGTGCCATAGAGCTCAATTGCTGTCCGAAAACTATCAAAAAACACATCAGGGAGTCAAACTGTCACACTGGCTGACATGTCACTTCTTTACCATGAACACACACACACTGTAGTTTGTTTTGAGTCAATCCCACATGTTCTGCTGCCAGAAATACTCACTAAAACACCAAATTAATAGTTTAATAGATTAATAGTCCTCAGCAAAGGCACCATTTCCTCTTGGTTGACAAATGTTTGCTAAAAATTACAGCGTGCAGCTTTTAATACTGAAACTGTGTGTTTGTGACCTGTTTTGAAATACTTAGATCCTCAAAAGAAATTAATGTATTTAGGGCTGAGAGCCAGACAGACTGCCATTGTCCAAAGATAGAAAGGAACCAACAAACACACTGTTGGCTTTGGTATTTTCATGTTATTTGTTGGAAATCTGAAAAATATAAAAACAGTTGTTTCCCATTAAAGGTTCTGTCTGCAAAACCTTAAGCAGGCTGGATCATTAATAAATATTTAATCAAACTAAAGAAAAGCGTGACATTAAGTCCATGCTGCCCCTCTACATGCTCGCCTTTCCCTCAAACCCAGGTCCAGGTGAGGGCGGGGCTCTTCCACGGCACAGAGCTGCTGTGTAAGCCGGTGGTGAGCAGCGAGAGCAGCGGCCGTGCAGATCACACGTGGAAAGACAGCACACTGGAGTTTGACCTCTCCGTCTGCGACCTGCCACGCATGACCCGCCTCTGCTTTGCCATCTATGCCGTCATGGATAAGGTCAAAAAGCAGAAGTCCACCAAAAATACTATAAATAAGTACCAGACCATCCGCAAAGCAGGGAAAGTGGTAAGAAACAGGCTCATCGTGGTCTTATAAGGACCAAATAAATAACACATATCCATCACCTTTATGTCTTCCTAAACTGATAATTCATTTTATTCTTTTCCTCTCTGCATGGTCCAGCACTACCCCATAGCTTGGGTCAACACCATGGTGTTTGACTACAAAGGTCAGCTGAAGACCGGAGACATCATCCTGCACTGCTGGTCTTCCTTTCCTGGTAAACAAACCCACCAACGCACGTGTTTGCTTTACCAGGTGCAATGAAGAACTTGGAAAACTGTTTATTTTGCGCATGAACGGAGCACTGCCTAGCTATGTGCATGTAGCAAGTACAAGCAATAACTTTCAGTAGTAACTATTCCAAGTTACATCACTCAATGATTATCAGCAATTGTGTTACACACATTTTGTGATGATGGTAGAGGCACATTTGCATTGTTTTATAGACCAGACTTTGTGTTGGGGAACAGAAAGAAGTTGCAGGGGGCCAAATCCAGGAAGTAGAGAGGTTGGGGTCAACGACTGTGTTGTTGCTAGCAAGAAACTCTTGCATTTCCAATGTGCTTTCAGTGGGCTTGTTGTGCTACGCTCTTCTTCACACAGCTCAGAACATCACTTTTCTTCAGCAGTCTGACACCGGGGGGTGAATTCACATGCACGACCTCCACAAATGTCAAAGAAAAGTGCCAGCATGCTCTTGGTTGCCCACCTGACCTGATGCGCCTTCCTCTGCAGATCTTCCACTGTGAAGATTGTTGAAAGGGCTCTGGTTCTTCAAATCACTGATAATGTCCCTTAAGAAGAAGTTTGGGTCACCTGGGCCTGTTGGTTGAGATCCTCACAGACTCCTTCACGGTGCTGCTTCTACTTGGGAGTCAGGAAATCACAAATGTGCCTGCAGCAATGGTTCACAAAAATGATGATGATCAAGTGATGAAACCTGAATACCTGCACATGAAAGCTATAGCCTGCACCTGCTACATGCACAAGCAAGAGAAACAGTGCCCGAAGTTTTTGATCGCACCTTGTAAATCTGCTTTGCAGTTGAACAAGAGTTAAATGAGCTTCCTCAGTGATGTGTGTTACTTCAAATGTATTTGCGTGTTTCTTACCCAGATGAACTTGAAGAGATGCTGAACCCCATAGGAACCGTTCAGACCAACCCGTACACTGAGAACGCTACAGCACTGCACATCCACTTCCCAGAGTACTCATCACATTCCATCGTCTTTCCTCCCTTCGACAAGGTCAGACAGCCGTCACTCACTGTACAGAAACATACCTGTGTGTCAGCGTTCACACATGCCAGTAAGCTTAAATATGTAAAACTACACATGAACAAATAAGTTCCTGCAGTCATGCACAAAGGCATGTCAGTCTACCATTATCCCAGACTCAGACAGTCTGGACTGAGACGTCTACATGAGACCTTTGTAACCTTTTCTAAAGACTCGCCTGCAGTTGAATTTGTCGTCACCATGGCTTTGCAGCGCTCTTCCTAATGGTACCAAGTGATTATGACAAAGCGGCGGCTGTTAGCAAGAGTGGATACAGACGTGCACTGCCTGTCTAATGCGCTGTATCCGTGTGTGTGTGTGTTAGCTTATATGGTGCGTACTTTCCTTCTTTTCAGATACTGGAAAAAGCTGCAGAGATCGCCGGCGCAAGTGACTGCATAAACATGGTAAGCTAAAGCCGGGTGAAAATAATGAGCGTTGTGTTTCAAACAGACAAGCTGCCATCATTTCTCTCCCTCTCTCCCGCTCACACACTCTTATCAGACACAAATAACAAACACACAGACACATACAGCTAGTTTCCTTGGAAACCTATAGTTGGCACTTCGGCAGGGTGTAGCAGCAAAGATATTTCAATTCCCTTTAAAACTGGAGACTAATCAGATTGCCTGCATGCTTTCCAGACTCACCGCCCCTCAACTAAAACCCACTCCTGGGCGTGTTACGGCAGTTACGTAATCCTGTGTTATGTAGAGGGCATGTCTGAACGCACCCCTTTAATGCCAGATAGGTTTGTGAGTTTGTGTTGAGACTATGGATTAGCACCAGCTACAAGTTAGTGTTTATTTTTACAGAATTTCAGTTTGCTTGAATCAGTTTATTGATCCACATGATCCTGATGATGGTCCGCAGTTTCGGCGCATCATTACTCAGTTTGCTTTTACATTATGGGATGTTTGAAGCATATGCACCCCTTTTGAATCACAAAGCATACAACTTTTTGAAACATAGATGGTTCAGTGTTAGCTCTTGGTTTGTGGATGATGATAAACTACACTACAGGCAGTTGGTAAGAGCTTGGCTTGATGCGTTGATACACTCCTGCCACCTTGTGGTTATTCGCCGGCATTGCTGCAACACTTTGTCGTCCTTTGTTTGCTTTTACATCCCGACTTCTCTCAGAAACCAACACCAACGTTCCTCACACCCTTTCTCATCTTTTTCATCTTCACCTTCTCCTTCTCAAACTCTCCAACCCAGTCAACTCTTGTTTCTTCCTCGCAATTTCTCTCAGGGTCGTGGGGGTAAGAAGTTCCACATAGAGCTGAAGGAGATCATGGAGCGTGACGCGCTCTCTCAGCTGTGTGAAAACGAGAAGGATTTGATCTGGACACTACGCTACGACTGCAGAGAAAACTTCCCTCAGTCACTGCCCAAGCTGCTACTCTCCGTCAAGTGGAGCAAACATGAGGACATGGCCCAGGTTAGCACAGCCACTGTTTATGCATTTAAATAGTTACAAGCAAAACGGCAGTACTCTTTGGATGTGACGTTATTTGTATGAGGACATGACTTGTGATTTTCAGGGCACCACAGTGGGCCATGTAAACCTACCGAGTTCACTCGACACCACATCAACTGAAAAATGTTTCAGAAGGGAAAACCATGACCTCAGCTGAATCAGCTCTGATTAAATGTCAGTCTCTCAGGTTTTGATATTGATCGCCTATGTGTTTGTGTGTGCGTCTCAGCTGCAGGCACTGCTTCAGATTTGGCCCAAACTGTGTCCCAGAGACGCGCTGGAGCTTCTGGACTTTAACTACCCTGACCAGTATGTCAGAGAATATGCTGTTAGCTGTCTGCGTGATATGAGGTAAACATATGAATCCTCCCACACATAAAGTTTTGTGTAATATATAGGTCTGTGTACTAAATTTGTCTCATGTTCAAGCTGCTCATTATTCATATAGTTATCGACCGCAAACTTTCCTACATCCCCCTGCCCCTTACTGTTTTGTTTTGCTGTAAATGACTATATGGATGAGTTCCTATTTCAGCACAAGGATGTTAAAAGCAAGAGAGGCTCTTATAATTCTCTCTCCATTCCTTTCTCCTCTCTCTACTCACCAGTAATGAAGAGCTTTCGCAGTACTTGTTACAGTTGGTGCAGGTGTTGCGATATGAGCCTTACTATGACTGCGCCCTCACTCACTTCCTGCTGGAACGTGCACAGGCGAACCGCAAGATCGGACACTTCCTCTTCTGGCATTTACGGTGTGTGCAGATGCAGACAGAGGGTCTGTGTGTAGATTTAAACAAAAGGGAAAGAGACTTTGTGTTTGTGAGAACAGTCGAGTCTGACTGTGTGTGCTCTGCTGCCCTCTACAGGTCAGAGATCCACATGCCGGCTGTTTCAGTCCAGTTTGCCCTTATCCTGGAAGCCTACTGTAGAGGCAGCATCCCTCATATTGAGGTCTTAAAAAAACAGGTAAATCACAAGCACAAACACACACACTCTTTTATTGCTTGTCTTGTGCACATGCATGTTCTCACAGTTGTTTCTTTTTCCTTTTTACCTCAAGCCATTATGTCCCCATCTCTCAATGAGTGTGCATACTTTTACCCAGCCTACACTCAAGAATCACAACAACTGTTATTTTTAGCCTGTCACAGCAACAACGGAGTGCCCTCTGACCTTTGCTCCCTACAGTGTTGACTCAAACGGACACTCCTTTGGGCGCTTCCTCCTACTTCCTCATTAGCACGGCCATTTATTCAGCCTCTTTCCTGTTTGCAAAAGCATGCACACTGTTGGGGTTCAGTATGACAGTTGTTCGTAGATCATTTTTACGCTTTGATGGCTGTTTTCAGTCCAACAAATTTTTAAATATTGTTCCAACTGTTTAGTTAGACACTCCGTCTTTTGCTTTTTAATAGGTGGAAGCCTTGAGTAAGCTAAAGTCAGTGAACGAGCTTATTAAGCTGGGAACCATCAAGAACGCTAAAACCAAACACTCAATGTTGACCAAGGAGGCCATGATGACTTGTCTAAGGCAGAGCGGCTACTCAGAGACTCTGTCAGACCTGCACTCCCCTCTAAACCCCAACGTTCTGCTGTCTGGCATCAAGTAAGACAACATTCTGATCACAGGTCCAGTTTTCAGATCAAGCCAAACTATCGCTCTTCTATTTTACGAAGCATCATGTTCTCTCACATTCTCCCATCAGTGTGGAGAAGTGTCGGTACATGGACTCCAAGATGAAGCCACTCTGGATTGTTTACAACAACAAGCTGCTGGGGGGAGACACGCTGGGAATCATCTTCAAGAATGGAGATGGTGAGGGAAATTAAAGGACTGGTGATGGAGATTTGGCAAGGGAAGAGAAAGAAAAGATACAGCAAACTTGTGATGACAAGCAATTTAAGTCACTTTTCATCCTTAATATACTTGTGCTTTAGGGCCTGAATGATATATCAGTTTGCCGATATTATCAGCCGATATATACAGTATCAGCCTTTATGTTCTCTGCTAAACGCTAATATTAAAGCTGGTTTTCTTTAAGACTGGGGAAAATGCTTGGAGTAGTGAAGTGTAAATGGTGTAATTCTGTAATTTTTCTGGCAGAGACCAGTCTGTTATTTAATAACTAGTAAGTGAAGTGTTTACTGTGTGCTGACACTTGGAATAAAGTTTGTTAAAATGTAAGATATCCTGCCTCCATCACATAACATTGTCACAAGTATTTGATCACAGCATTCAGCCAATATTAGGCTTGTGGTATTTGTATAATTTTGTATTATCTTTCATTCCTCGCTTTCTCTCTTTTTGTAGACTTAAGACAAGACATGTTGACACTCCAGATTTTGAGGCTAATGGATCGGCTGTGGAAGGAGGCTAGTCTTGACCTCAGGTGAGGTTTTTTTGTTGTTGTTGTTGTTGTTGTTTGTTTTGTTTTGTTTTGTATTTTTTTTAAATAAGTGTGTGTGTGTGTGTGTGTGTGTGTGTGTTTGTGTGGGAGTCTTTGTGCTAAACGTACAGACTTTGTCATCTTGTTTGTTCCTGCTCTCTGTAGGGAAGAGGAAGCTCTGGTAGGGTGAAACAGAGGAAGGGGGGACAGTAAATTACCCCATGCTAGTTTGACCTCCAGCCTTCTTATTACACTGCAGGCATCCACACACACACGCACACAATATCTGCATTACATTCTAATCAAATCCACACTTTCACACTTTTACAAACCCTTTTCTTCCTTCGTCATTCGTTGACACATCTGGAGTCGAGCAGAGGAGGGGGTTGTTTTGACAGTTGAGCTCGAGGACGATGCTTCAGATTACAGGGACATGAGTTCAGAGTTCGAACACAGTGCCGGGACATTGTGAATGAAGAGAGGGCCTACGCAATGAATGCAGTGAATTTGTTCTGTGTGTGCCCTTGTCAGATGTCTTTAGTTTTTTCTTCTGATTTAGTTAAACTCGATACCCATCAAGTTAAGTAAGAAATATCCTGAAGGCTTTTGGTCTGCATTAAATCTCTGTAAATAAAATCTAGAGATTGATTTTGCTTTGAGCACTGAGTCATGGTTGTCTGATTTATAAGAACTTGGATGCACTTTGTCTGTAAGTAATCACAAAAATAGGAATTATTCTGATGGAGTTTTGTCCAGCTCACAGATTATAGCATCCAGCATCATGAAGGCTTACCACCATTTGAAAAAAAAAGAAGAAGTTAAAGTAATTGGAGAAGAAAATTTTACATCATCTGGTTCGTCTGTGTGTCATAACATCATTACCATATGTCTTTCACCAAGTGCTCCCATCTGTCCATCTCAACTCAGTGTGAACAGTGAGATATCAAGTACTGTCTGACGGAGTGAATGACACCCAGGGGAGAGACTGTGAATATACATCCAAAATAAACCACAGCCAAATATTGTAATCTCTTAAATGCAAAACACTGGAACTGCATATACAGCAACACACACATTCACTCTGTCATCAGATGACCCAAATCAGACTTTTGCTTTTATGTGGCACAAACATTTGGATCTTATTTGGTTTATGTTTGATGGGACTGTTTTCATTTGTGTGTGAAAATAGATGTGACAAAAATTAGACACTGTCATTGTTGCATCTGTCAGTTATTACAATATGCATGTATGCAATGTTTTAAGTGTCAACAAAATCAGAACTGGGCCAATATAAAAAATAGCATTTGTTATTTTCCAGGCTTACTGATCGTAAAATATTCAAAGGCAACAGTCATCCGTGGCATCCACTAGTTCCTGTTCATCGACACAAAGTTGGGCATTATTCTGCGTATTCAGACAGGAAAACATTAAAAAGTGTCACACATTCAGCTACCAATCAGGTCTTTTAATCGCTAACATTTTGACAGACTGTCTTCTCTAGGTTTTAGGGAATTGCAGATCACTGGTAGTACTGTTGAAAGTTAAAAATGTATCATACACTCTGACTCTATATGTCTCTTATTTGGTTGATGATGTTTCGGCACTCACTGTTTCTTTAAGCTCGACAATCCTACTTGGACACAGGTACTGTTAAATATGCTGGAGGAGTGGCCTGTATGTATATATTTTCCTCTGTTGAATGTAAACTATAAAAATTCGGACAATACATTTGAATTTGGAAAAAAGGGCATGATGAAATGATTGTGTTGTACATATATCAATATGGGTTGCATTGTTTCATTTTATTTCTCATATTCGAGATGCTGATGTGCACTAAGTCCATATCTTCTCTTTCTCTGTGTAACATGCAGGATTGTACCGTATGGTTGCCTAGCAACAGGGGATCGGGCGGGGCTGATTGAGGTCGTCTCATCAGCAGACACGATTGCCAACATTCAGCTGACCAGCAGCAATGTGGCAGCAGCTGCCGCCTTCAACAAGGATGCTCTGCTTAACTGGCTCAAAGAGAGAAACTCCGGGTAAGAATGATCCTTTAGTACCTGCAGTTTGAGAATCTCTGAACTGTTACAGGTGGTAATGATCACTGAGGCTCATTTAGAAAAGAGTCCAGAAATAAATAAATACAGTCCGTGTCTTGTCATTGTTGGGGGTCAGAGTCAGCATGGGGGAAAACAATGCTTCCCACAAGTCTGAAAAGCGTGGTATATACACTTTAAAAACCAGGCAAAGGGCAGTTAAACTTAAAAAATTAATGTGAAAAAAAAAAAAATTACTTAAAATTAATGTGAAAACAGCAGTCGTGTCCTATGTAGAGCTGTTACTGCCACCTGACATGGAACGGTATGAAAATGACGTGAAACGGAATTAGATCAGTCTGCTGTCTGTATCAATTACATGACTGGATGCTTAATGGCCTGAAGTGTCATTAACAGACATCTTCTGCTCTCTGGCCGAGTCACCTTGTAAGAGTCACTATTACATTTACATTAGATATGATGAATTAAACTTAAGCTACCATTATATCACTACCCTACAGATATTAACTTTATTACATCATCGACTAGACGTTAGCGAATTAAGTGTACGGATCTTCAGCACCCAGTGGACATATGCTGATTTCATCACTTCAGGAGCTTGAAGTCCAGGTTGTTTGGTAAAATTGGTGCAATTCAGTGTAAAGTGTTACTAGGAGGAAGAGGACCTAGTTGTTTTTTCATGGAACAGTGATGGTCTGTAACATTAGTCCAGGTAATTTACATCCTCGTTTTGTAAACCTACAGTAAGACAGTGTAAAGCATGGCCATAAAAAGAGGAGCTGAAGCAGTAACATATCGTTACATGTCGTAAGTTAACTGGAGGGAGCTAACATTATTGAGCCACCATTAACTGTGCATCAGCTATGCTAGCTGTTGAGTCTTTTTACTTGTACTTAGGTGCCAACTACACACATAAATGTGTTTAAGGTCAAATTCCAAAAGCAGCAGAGCTCATCCTTCTCCTCTCTGGTTCTGGAATTTGATTTAATACAATTTTAAACTTTAACTCAGTTTTTTTTTTTTTATTTGAGGTACAGAAAGACATACAGCAGCACTGCAGTGAATGGTTTGCTTTCCCTCACGGAGTGACACAGATGTGACAATTTGCAGGTGTTCCCCTGAATGCCGATTTTATCTGTCCTCTGTATATTTTATATTGACAGTGATGCTCTGGAGCGAGCCATTGAGGAGTTCACTCTGTCTTGTGCAGGCTACTGTGTAGCCACCTACGTCCTCGGCATTGGAGATCGCCACAGCGACAACATCATGGTCCGCAGCACAGGACAGGTAGGACAGACTGTTAAATCTTTTTTTCTTATCCAGTCTCTATCAGTTTTCCTGGTCCCACGTTCCCTCACTAAATGACCTTCTTGTCTGTCAGCTCTTTCACATAGACTTCGGCCACATCCTGGGTAATTTCAAGTCCAAGTTTGGCATCAAGAGGGAGCGTGTACCCTTCATCCTCACGCACGACTTCATCCACGTCATACAGCAGGGCAAGACAGGATACACGGAGAAATTTGGCAGGTATATGCCACTTAGTTTATCCTTTTATCTTCATATTTATCCGTCGGGAAAGCAGAGGAAGGGTGCACATTAAGTTGTGGAATGAAAGAGGCTTAAATTGAAATGATGGTGTACTCCCAGAGGATAGAAAAGACAATCAGAGGCAAAAGATAAGTGTATGAGTCATACCACAGCAGCTTCAGCTTGTCTGTGCAGTACCCTCTCCCACCAGCAGTCGGCAGTAGAAGCTCAGTCACTGATGAGCGTCAAGTCTCACTGAGGAAAAATGTTTTCTTATGATGTGTTATGAAACAAAAAGAAAATTGCTGGATACTTTAGTGGTTATCAAGTCGTGGAGATGGGCTTCTCTGGAGCATGGAGTCACTGCGGGAGTAAAAGCTGATTGAATTAGATTTATGTAGGAAAGACAAATAGGCAAGATTTTGCAGATAATATCATGCTGACCTTTATTTTGCTAAAATTCAACTTAAACTTGGAAAATGTAACTCTTTGTCTCCTCTGTCATTGTTGATGATTAACAAACAATGCTCAATGAAACAGTTCCCTTTAGACATTTAAGTGCTGAATTGTTATAAATGCTATAACACTACTTTAAAAAGAAACTTTCTTTGATATAGTCGAGTCTGTCTGGATTTATAAATGAAATCGTTGATGTAAATAATTTAAAACAAAACCTTTGCCATGTGGACTAATGCCTCAAGTGAAAATGTGCTGAGTGATGTGAAGAGATTCTTAAACAATAAATCATGCAAAATTCTGACATCCATCCTTATTGAATATATCAGAGTTGAAGTGAGCACGAGTCTGAAACTGCACAAACCTCAACAACATGTTTTATGTCACTGAGGCAAGGTGCAGGTTGGTTTGGCATGAGAGCTGCCATGCACTGGCTTCATGAAGCAGCACTGCCAAAGCGCTCATTGTTTATCAAGGTGGTATCAAAGATGGAACAAGTGGGCAAGTCATTCTGTGAGAGCGGAAAAACCCTGTGTGTTACAGTAATCTGTGTTGTTATGACCTACATCCTTAAATATACCGCAAGAGAGTAAACATGGGGACGAGTCTGTATAACATCAACTTCTTCTGTAGCTAAGCTTATTTCAACACAATAGTCCAAATATACAATGCTATCATGAGTGCTCAAGCTGTCCACCTGTGTTCTTTAGCATGGCAGTAGCGTGTTAGCATCATCAAAGTTATGTTGCACTTGGCCTGAGATGAGTGATGGATTGTCAGCAGCCTGCGACTGTAAAAAATCATCTCTAACAGGCTGAAGAGGTTACCTAAGGCTTTACATTTTTAATTACACTGACTTGAATGGCTTTACATATACATATGACATTTAAACTGTCTGGTTATCCAGCAACCAGGCCTCACAGCTGGGTGTTTGTGCCTGACGTGAGAGCATGAGCTACCATCAAAGATGTTTACTTTGTAAAAATAGAGGTACACTTTTTCTGGATTGCAAATTGGCAAATGTGGTAAATGTGGGTACAAGCAAGTACGTTGTGAGCCAGATCAGAGAGCAAACACGAAAACAATTGCTTTGAAAGCGGAAAAACCCTTGTGCCCTCTACGTCAATCAGAATGCTTACTTAATCTTAAAGTTTGGAGGAAGGAACCTGTACATTATACTACATTATGCTACTTTAGGTAAAAAAATACAATGAAAATAGGAAGCAAGAATAGAAATAGAAATATGTGTGAAATATGTGAAATATGTGTTTTTTTACTTTAGGTAAAAAAAAAATACATTGAAAATAGGAAGCAAGAATAGAAATGGAAATGTGTGTGTGTGTGTGTGTGTGTGTGTGTGTGTGTGTGTGTACACATTTTCTTTTGTTTTGTTTTTATTGTTTTTTTTTTTTGTTTTGTTTTTCTAGCAACCAGCTGCAAAACGTATTATATTCAAAGATAATACTAGAATGTGCTGTCATTATAGGAACAGTTAAACCAAAAACAGATTATGATCTTCTTGGTTTTACAGCTCATTGCTAAAAAAAAAAAAAGCAGAATCGTAATTGTCTGTGTTTGCCATGAGCGCTGTGAAACCACACTGAACGTTAATGCAAAATCAGAAAGCACTGAGTCACTGCATGTTGGCCTAAAACATAAAGGAAGTGTTTGTCACGTACAACAGCGTGGGGGGAAACCTTGTTTAGCTCGGCCATAGATCTGCTTGTTTAAACAACAGTCTGAATGAACACGATCACCTCTAACCAGATCCCTCTGGCCCCATTACTGCTGCAGTCAACACACGGGTCATTACATGCATGTGAAGAAAGTGCCAAATCTGCAGAATTCAGTGTGAAAATAATCTCACCTTGATGTAATGTGCTTACGGTGATGCTGACGCTGACATCGTTGGGGTGTTGTGTTCTTAAAATAAAAAGAAGCATCACAAAAGAACAACATATTAGTCATCATTAAATGAAATAATTGTTTACCCTGTTCTGTGCACTGTATGTCAGAAAGCATGAACTGTGTATCTGTGTTTCTCCTGTAGTTTCCGTCAGTATTGTGAGGAAGCCTATCTAATCCTGAGGAAGAACGGGAACCTCTTCATCACACTGTTTGCTCTCATGCTGACTGCTGGACTGCCTGAGCTCACCTCAGTCAAAGACATCCAGTACTTAAAGGTATTAAACACTCAGTGATTTTTATACATGTAAAAATGTGCTTATCATCACTGTGAGAGAAGAATCACATTTAGTGCCTTGCTTAAAATGTAAATCTCATTACAGGATGTCTTTAGTTTGTGTCTTTTGTGCGTCTCTTCAGCTCAATCTCATTTTGCAGCTCATTTCTGCAAAGACAACACAATACAGAGCAAGTATGTATATATAACAGAGTACAGATATTAAGAGCAGTAATAAAACTCTATTTGTCGAACCTCATAATCTATTCAAGACTGAGTAAATAAAGCTGCATATCTTTAAATCAACTGACAAAAAAACATTATTTGTCAGTCAGTATCTGTTGTTGTTTTGTTTTGTTTTGTTAGCCAACACTAGTGAAGTTCCATTGAATGAGGGGGAAAAAAGGGAAGGATAAAAGCTTCGGTCGTCACCAGACACCAACTGTTCTTTGTTTATCCACTGAATTTAATCAGTTTATCGCTAAGTTAAGTCACATAGATGGTGTCAGATTTTGGTGTCAACATGTTTTATTGAACTCATTCTTGGTCCATCTCATGAACTTCCTCAGCTCTTCTCTATGCCCTGCCCTCACGCCTAATCCTCCTCCTTTCCTTTAATACCTCCCTCTTCAGGACTCTCTGGCTCTGGGTAAAACTGACGAGGAGGCACTGAAGCAGTTCCGCCAGAAGTTTGATGAGGCCCTGAGAGAGAGCTGGACGACCAAAGTCAACTGGATGGCCCACAATGTGGCCAAAGACAACCGCTCCTAGAGCAGCTGAGACCCCTCAAGCGGACACAGTGAAGAAGTGTGTGGGTGCACAGGAGGGGGATACTGTGCCAAGGAGACGGGATGACAGCCTCCTGGGTTTAAAGAAGGGAATCTAGCAGAATAACGCAAACATGAGCAGATTCACCAAGAAAAAACTGTACTTACAGAGTGAACAGTTCAGGTCGCTTGCACGCTTCCTGAATCCCCCCTCACCTCGTGCCACTCTAGCATGGCGCCTCCTGAAAATCCAAATTCATGGTCCTCTGACATTTCTGTGGAATCATTGTGGGTAAAGTCATTGCAAGTTTTGCACAGGCGCAACAGCTGATGGAGCACACAGCCAAAGGAAGGGAACTGAAGCAGCCACTCTGCCCACACTAAAAACTAACTGTCCCAACAGAGCGGGCTGACTACAATTCATGTGCTGGAGTGGCTGAATTTCGTCAGACGGACATGGAACTCTGCTTGTATGGATTCTGCAGGGGGATGTGTTTTACCACACCCTTGAACTGTTTTGAGAACCATAGAGATAAGAGATGGCTGGGGAAAGGGCGGAATTGAAAGGACAAAAACGTCTAGGACCCCCATGTCTTAAAACAATGTGCACAAATGCCCACAGGAAGTGCATCTTAACTGTCCCGCTCCCGCTGCCTCAAAGTGTGCCTCAAACTGCGGGAAGATTGTATTTTTTATGAGTTTTCTTTTTCTGTTGTCATATAAGAATTTATCATGAGATGTTTATGTGCCAGACTACTTTACTAGTCCACAGAGAAATTGTATATTAGGGAAATAATGATGCAAGAGAAGGATTGATTGGAGGAAGTCGTGCCCTAAGCCTTTGGGTCCTCTCAGTACATTTGGACCATTACACACTGGAATGTTTTCAGAAAAAATATATGAAAAATTTCAAATAGTCTTTTAATGAACTGAACACTTAATTTTTTTTTTTTTTAAGTTTCTTTATTTTTAAATGGAAATGTGCATTTTTTTAAATCAACAGCATTTTTGGACAAGTTGACTAGTTCTCACCCGTCAGCTTGTCTTAAAGCCTAAAAGGATGTCAGCCTTTAAAAGCACCACCCATGCTCGAAACCATGACAAATAAACTCACTGAGCGAGAACTAATGCTTTTTAACATGTTAGGACCAAAACAAACAGCAGAATTTAGTCATTTCCTTGTTCATTCTGTGTTTTCAATTATCTGTTTCCAAACTGAATGTGAAAATATGTACCACTCTCTTTCTAAATGTATTTGTTTTTATATGAGCAGGTGTGGGCGTAGTTTGGGGCATGTGTGGGCGGGGTTCATCAGTAGAGACATTACTGTACACTGCACCGCAAAGCTACTTCCTCGTTTTTTCGACAAACGGTGCGCCACCGCATCTGCATCTGAGTTTGATTTTTGTGCAATATCCGAGTATATGAACCATATCTTATATAAAACCTTAAGCCTAGGCTGAAGCCCATTATGGTTTTCCTCTGTCGGTTTATGTGTGATGCAGCTGTGTTTTGCACCACTAGCCTTCAAAAGTCTCAGACACTGGATATTGTCAAATGTACAGGCTTTTATTGTTTTGCTGGTTTTTGTTTTCATAGGAGTTTTATTAAAGTTATTTCGACCACGCTGCATTTCTGCCTCCAGTCTGTTTCCTTCTACATGTGGGTTGTGTGACTGTTCCCACTCGGGGCAGCAGTTGTGTGAGTTCATTGATTACACATACAGAAATATATTCCAACTTATTTTTACCTGCACCATGTGCAAGACAAAATAAATGGAAAGAGCCTCACTGAAAAGTAGAAGAAAGCCACATAAATACATATGCTCTACTTTTCATACATCCAGATACGTGCACAGAGGGTTAGAGGTTGGTCAAATGTGAGAGATGCAAAAAGCTGAAAACACAAATCAGACCTTTTGTCAACTTTAAAGGTCAGATTCTGTTTTATTGTCACCACAACAGGGTACAACTAAGCGTCCTTTGGCAAGTTGTCTGTAGAAAAAATAGTAAACATATAGCGATGGTAATAAATATCCTTTTTGTGCCCGTGTGAGTTTCACAGTCGTGCTCGTTTTTTTTAACTGTTCTATGAGAAGGGTGTGATAGAGGCCACAGCTTTGGTATAGAAGCTCTTTCTCAGTCTGTTTGTTCAGGACTTTATTGTCCTGAAACCTTTGTCAAACAGGGAGTGGCTGGGATGTGTGTTAACTATGTTGCTAACTATGCTGCTAGCTCTCTGTCGGCATAGATGGTGTTCGGGAGCTCCAATGTGCGGGGCCACCTTCACCACTCAATGCAGGTATAATCGCTCTGCGGCTGCGCAGCTGGCATATCAACCACACAGTGGTGCAAATCATCAGGATAGTTTCCACTGTGCTCCTGAGTTTCTGTGTTTGGCCTGGTTCAGCTTCCTGAGAAAGACGAGTCTTTGCTGGGCCTTTTTCAGAAGCAGTGAGGGGTTGATGGTCCAGGTCAGTTTGTAGAAACAGTTACTCCCAGGAACTTGAAACATGGTACCTCACTGTTTTCTACACATCCAGCAGACGCTGCACATGCACATACTGACTGTGCACAATGCTCAGCAGGTGCCCACATACTGAGGTCTTCGATGTTAGATTTGAGTAAGGTTGTAAATTACATTACTTACTGTTAAGTCAAAAAGACTGTCAGATATTGTTGTTTTGTGTGCAGTTGTTTGGGTTGCATGTGGAGAGGCATGAGAGGCCAGTGGTGAGCAGGCAGGTAGAGGAAGAAAGGGGAGATGATTAGAGCCAAGTGAGCAGGTGGCCTCTTTCTTTGTGTGCTGCATGAGGCTGCTGCAGGGAGGAGTGCTTGAGAGCTGGGTGCCCAGTTTACCACAGAGACGCTGCTGGTATGTGACTTTTGTCTAATCAACATTGTTTG
>JAQLOL010000024.1:6019159-6041411 GCA_029783665.1 Naso thynnoides
GTATTTATCCCTTAGTTTTGTTTATTCTCTTTTTCCCAAGGTTTTCAACCTAAGTCACACTATGTTAAAAGCAATAACAAAGACATTGTGTGGAGTTGACCTACGTCCTCTGTCGTCATCTGTGCCTGCTTAAGTTTAGGCAAGCATCGGAGCTAAAAACACACATAACTTGACACTTACCTTGATACACTGAAAAGAATTTTTTTTTAAAAAAAGAGAAGCTCACTGCAGCTAAACAAGCTTCTGTCAGTCAACCACCATTAGTGTCCAGGCAACCAGACCAGATGCCCGGAGTCACTTTAGGACATGTTTTTGGCTTTTCTCTCAACAGAAAACCTGTTGAGGCCAAACAGTAGCAAAGGCTTTTTTTGTTTTATTCAGCTGCTGCAATATGCAAAGAGACTTAAAATTGAGTGTAAAGGCTCATCATTGTTTTCAAAAAGTACGACATCTGCCTCTCTTGCAAGTACGGCAGATAATGCTTTTTTTAAAAAGATATTTTTTGAGTTTTTTGTGCCTTTATTTACAGGACAGCTGAAGAGTGGACAGGAAACAGGGGAGAGAGAGGGGGAGTGACATGCAGCAAAGGGCCACAGGTGGAATTGAACCCGGGTCGGGTCAACTGCGGCGAGGACATAGCCTTCTGTATATGGGGTGCCTGCTCCACTGACCGCACCACCAGGCGCCCCTGGCAGATAATATTTGAAGGAATATGCCAGGTTTTTTTTCTGTTTGTATTCACCTCCCTCCCGAGTTCCAGACAAGAAGATAGATATCATTCTTTCTAATGTGCATGCAGTAACAAGGAAGAGGTGGGCAGAGCTCACCCACTGCTAATTAGCTTAGCTCAAATATTGGAAGTCAGTGGGAAGTGCTAGCCTGCTTCAGCATAAAGTCATCAGATAAACTAAACAGTTCTGTGTGCTTGTTGTGACGTGTATTTACCATGTTATGTTATTTTAAGAATCAGATTAGCTCTTTATGTATTTCTTCCTCTTCTACTGTTTACTGGCGTGCATACTCTAATCTTAGTCCAAAAATACCATAACATGGTAAATAAAGAAGTCACAACAAGCACAGGGGACTGTTTAGAAATGATAGAAAGTTTATCTGATTACTTCAGGTGAAGGCATGCTAGCACTTCCCACTGACTACCAGTATTTTAGCTAAGCTAACTAGTGGTGGGTGAGCTCCTCCTGCGTCTTTCTTGTTACTGCAGGTACAGACGGAACTAGAAAAGAGCGTAGACCTCTGCCAAGGCGACCCCCCCCCAAGAGGCTGATCTGGTACCTGTAGCATAACGGAGTAACGTGAGTAAGGGAGGGCGGGGGGTGCTAGATAAACTTGGAGGTGTGGCGTGAGAGCGTGTGAAGACAATCAAATGCGAGAGAGAGTGCCCTGTTATCACTGTTATTTTTGTCTGTATTATGCTAAAAAATCTCATCCAAATCCATCCATAACTTTTCGAGTTATGTTGCTAACAGACAGACAGACAGACAGAAACAAACCCTGGCGAAAACATTACCTCCTTGGCGGAGGTAAAAATGGTATCTATTTTCTTATTTGGAACTCGGGAGAGAGGCAAATAACAAAAAGGAAAAACAAATCCCTTTAAGTGTAAATATTTTTGTATTATTGACAAAATGCATATCAAGTGTGGAGGATAAAAGTACCTTATGCTGCTATTGTATTTGGCTGCAGCAGAATTTACTTCAACCGTTTTATATACTGGAAAGCTGTTTAATCTAGAGCCATGGATCCTAGTTTACAAGCTCCTCAGTTTAAATATAAATCTGAATTTACAAATAACAAGTTACCATAGCTGCTGGTGATAAAAAAAAAAAGTATGTATAAGTAATGAGTACAAAGTACAATATTCAACTCTGAAATGTGGAGCAGAAGCATAAAGTAGCATGAAATGTGAACCTGAGTAAAGTACAAACTCCTCCAAAATACACTTTAAAACAGAACCACCTCTGAAAGTGAATTGTTGCATTATCATCTGAGACACTCTTCCCTGCAGCTTTTGACAGTTTGACAATTGTTTTGATGAAGTGCAGCCTATATTTTGTGTTGCCATAGCAGGAACAGATCTTACTAGTAAGATTTTAAATGGCTCTGTTCTATACAAATTGCCCAGTAATTCATGACAATGTGACAGTTGCATCCACAAGCTACATGGAATTTGGCCATTTGTATGTGTCATCAAAAGGTCATCTATGAAAACCATCTATTGCTTTGGGCCCTTAAAAAATTTGGCAAGGTTACATCATCTTGTCTGTAGTGTGTGCTGGTTTTAAAACTGCAAACTGTTTTGATTAGTTTAGTTTAAGGGAAATGAAGCCGTGTGTGTTCCCGTACATACATGTGTGTCAGCGTTATCTGTGGTGACCTCCATTATTCTACCACATTATTGCTGCGGTAGAATTTAAGGACATTGAGGTGATCTTTGTAAATGTCACCCACCTTATCATCAGTTGTGTGCAAGCTGTTTATCATCTGAAGCTTATAAAAGTGCTTTTCTATCACTGTTTGTATGACTCAGAAACTGCATTTCTGTCACTCTGTGGGGAAGGTTAAAGTCTCTACCTTCAGTGATCATCAGTTAGTGTTCTCTGCTGCTTGAGGCCACAATCATTGCTCAGCATGAATCCTTTGCTGTATGTGTGTCGTTGCTCACTGCAGTTACATAATTCAGAAACCCCAGTTGAAGGAAGCCCAGACACTGTTCGATATAAAAAGGAATATGAAACATCAAATGATAATCAGAAAATAAAAATATTTAAGGGCAGTGAAATTACACAACAGTAAACAGTTACATGGACACTAAACATTTCAATAAGTCTTAGCAAAATCTCTTCATCATCTGTATCCATAGATGACATACACTGGTGTTCTGCTTCCTGATGCTCCCTCCACACTCATCCTTTTTTCCACTGACATCATTGACATCAACAGGTGGCTAATGGTTCCTGACTTTGACATCCATGAATATAATGATGGCTGCATCCAACACGCAGGTGTTCAGCGCAAGGCAGCAAACACACATCAGGCTGTTTCAGTCTTCTACTGACACATCAGTGTCAACATTTTCCATTCTGAATGCTGGCCTACTTTAAGAGGCTTTACGCATCACATGCCCTTTTTTGGGGGGTGGGGGGGGTGGATTGTTTTTTTGTTTTTGTTTTTTTTTTTCATTTAGGTGATCACGTTTGTGTAAAATCAAATGGTGTTGACACATACACCTAATGTGTAACACATCCAGTAAATGGACTCTGCAAAGGTTTCTGATAATGCATGCAAATTGCAGTAGTGCTTTAAGTGAAGGGAGCGATGGAGCAGTATCACTGACCTTAAAACATTGGCATTCTATTCATTTCTATTTTTAGTTTTAGTCACCAGACTGGCATCCAACTGAAAAATCAATCTCCACCATCAATGGAGTGAACCTATGAAAATATATGAGGTGAATTAATTCAAAAAATACACATATAGTGGTGAATAGTAGCTAAGTACACATACTCAGAATATTGTTCTTTTGAATCCACTACATATATCTTAAATGATAGTTACAAGTTCCTCTAAACTTCTAATGGTTTTTATGTGACAGTAAAATACTACTTATATTGATGTACAATCTATTGTCTCATATACACTAGTTGCCTACGATAAATCATTTGGGGTAATCTTTCTGGATAAAGAATACTTTAGATCCTTTGAATATATTTTTCTTTTCTTTTCTTTTTTTTACTTGAATGCATGCAAAAATATGCAAGTTTTTGTCAATTCAAAAACAAATCTATTGCTTTTTCTTGCCAGGTTAGTCCAGTCTGCTTAAATTTGCTGAATTTAATCCAACTCCAATCTCTCATCTCAGACAGTCAGTCGAAGGAAGTAAAAGTTAATGATCCTGTGACTTCTCTTCAGTTTCCATGCTCCCTCCCTCCTCAGTAAACTGAGCTCCATCCATGGTGCACAACAGTCAACTTAATGCATTCACAGTAACATACATATGCGGTGATATGTACACCATCAGTATAGAGGATATGTGGTTAGATAATCATGAGAGTCATGAGGGCTTTACAAAGCTCCTGGACTTAAGCCACTCACATCATGACTCAGTCATGCTTAGGAAATTCCAGGCATCTTTGGGATCTCCGATGTCTGCTCTCACCACCAGTAAATAATGTGTGTGTGTGTGTGTGTGCGCGCAGTGTTGGGGAGTAACTAGTTACATGTAACAAAAATAGATAATTTAATTACAATTTAAATGTAATTGTAATCAGTCAGAAAAATGCGTAATTAAGTTACAATTACTTATGAAAATGTCAACAATTACAAAGGGGGTTAAATCTGACTGTTTTCTGTAAAAACCTGTTTTGTGTGTTTTTATGCGCAAAATGTCTTCTTTTGCCATTTCCACTCAAGGCCATTTAGGAAAATATGATGCTATTCTGATGCTTTTGTTTGTTTTTCTTGCTTAAATTTGTAGTGCCCCATGTCTGCCACTGCCTGGTCTAAACATTTCAAAATGTGTGAAAGATGAAAACATTCATTGGAAAATTAGAAAAGTAACCACGAGTGATCAAATGCTATAAGTTGTAGGCCTATCACTTTGATAAAGTAATTGGAATATTTGCATTACTAATTACATTCCAATCAGGGTAACTAGTAATCTGTAAGCTATTACATTTCCAAAGAAACTTTCCCAACCCTGTGTGTGAGTGCGAAGGAAATATGGGAACTAGAGCCATCACTGAATCACTCGCACTTTGCAGTCAAGCTGAGCTCTACAAACAGATGTGGTGTGCCCCTCCAACTAGATCACTAAAATCTCCTCAGCTCTTTTCCAGGTTGCTGTAAAAAAAAAAAAAAAAGGTTGGAAAATGGCAGAAAACACTAACACGCCCCCCAAAAAGGAACTGGCCTTGTTCTGCTCCTGGTGTGATAAACAGAAGATGTCAGTTTGGAGAGGGTGGTTGTGACAGACGTGGTTCTCACTTGTTCTGGTGAGTCAACAATTAGCATCATGAGGCGGGCTGCTCTGCGGTGTGCTAATGAGAGAGTCGCCTCGGCGGGGTACTGCCACTTAAAACTGACAATCAACGACACTCACGAAGCCCGAGTCTGGCTTTCCGCTCTGAGCTCCACTACTATACTGGCTTGTAGCCACCGCGCCAGCACCTGAGCACAAAAGTAGCTGTGTGTGCTCTCCACTCTCAGCCATTCATGACAAACTGCGATGAGCAGGTTTGGCACAAAGCAGTCCCATTTGCTATGGCATGAGTAAAATGACCCCCATTTCTCTCAGAGTTTAGGCTACATGATGATGACGCAAGCAAGAGAGAGGAAGATTAGACTCCTGCTTGTCACACCCCCTTGAGTAGCCTACTTTGCTTATGAAAACTCTTTTTTTGGTTCATAATTTCATAGCAGTCATGTGTTTTCTTGTAGGCTACAGGCCTAACTGTAGCCCACATTTATGCAAACATGTTAAATCCTTATTTTTCTGGCTCAAGTAACAAATATTTCTCATAATGTCGGCAGTCTTTTTGGTTGTGCCCTTTTAAAACGAGGCAGCATCATTTCTTTGCATCATGATGCAGATGCAACATGCAGATGCAGTTTTCCTCAACAGGAGGGTTGTTGTTTTGTTTTTTTTTTTGAAGCCACATTGACGTGTGGTTTTAATTTTGTCTGGTCTGATGTTCCTGCTGAGCGTGTAAAAACTTCCGTCAACGTTACGGGACACCACATCGAACTGTCAAGGAGTTTCACCATAATTCTTGTGCGAGCCCGCGCGAAAATCAGAGCTGATGTGAATTAAGCATATTTCATTCTGACATTTCGTGATTCCTTGTTTCCTGCGTCGTTTATTACCAGACTTTTGCATTTATGTAATTTCAACACTCGGGACGTTGTTTTGGCAACGCTGTAGCCCTAACAACACTACACTCACGCAGCACGCTACACACAACATGGAACTCCACGTGCAGCCGATGACTTGTTTATATAAAACGACGGACAGCGCCCTAGACCAATTACCTCTCGCTATTGCAATGCCGTCACGTTCTCCATGGAAACCCGTTTTTTCAGACCAATGAGAGAGCGCTAGGGGCGGAGTCTGAATTGAGGTCGCGCGCCGAGCCCGCCGATTCGCTAGCGGGCTAGAGCCGGAGAAAGCCGGGGAGGATCCGTTGACTACAGCGAGAAGCAGGCTGCTAGACGTCTCCCATTGAGAAATACTGGACGTTTGAACTGCATATTTAACTCACTGCTCGGTTTTTCTTGTTCTCGACACGCAGCACGACGGAAAGGGCGATTTTTTCTCCGCAGCACAGGTTGGTTTTCCTCAATTTACGCCTTTTCGCTGCTTTAGTAACGAATAACCTAGCTCAAAAAAATAAGTTGCATAACGAACTCCGATGTGCGCATGCGCCAACTTTCTAGTTGCTCTACTTACTGTAGTTTTATAACCAAAAAATCTACTTTGACGTTTTCCAATGACTCCTAGAGAAGGAAAAATGTCGACTTCATGGAAATGGCCCCTCAACGGTCAAAACGCTGCTTTTTTGCAGCGTCTTTAGGACGATTTCGCTACTTTTACATAACTGTGTCAGTGTACCGTGCAGTGGATTGCAGGTCAACGTGTGTGTGGATTTTGAATAGCAGGTCAATAGGAGTTAGATGGGGGAAGGGATATTTGTTCCCATTACTGAAGTGTTTCTTTTTTTTAACCACTTTTCTTTACTTGAATCTTGATCTTATGTAAGGTTGTAAAACACTAGACAAGGTTAACGTTGTTTTATTCTCGACGTTTTACACGAACTACAAACCAGCTTACAGTTTCTGTTGCAAGGACTTAGAGAAAAGCTCTGGCATTATTGCTATTGCCTTATTTTTCCAAATTTTTAACGGAGACAGATAATCTATTTGAATATATAGGTAGATTAACGCCAAAAATAGCTGTATGGACAATTATTAAAAATAAAATGGCTTTGAATTTCCAAGGTTGAAGGTTTATTTTTCGACAAATTCTGCTCAAGGGCCCCAAAGAGGCCTTCTTTCCACTCATAGACTCTCACTGGAAACTGTTTGTCCCTCCATACTGTACCTGAGGATACTGTATCTACGAAATAATCACATCTTTTTCAAAAATTTTAATGCAAAAATCGATGTTAGACCTTTTATTCGATAACTACTGTAAGACCTTGAGTTGATTTTTATTCTGATTCTAAAAAAATTTTGGTCTCAATATGATCATACAGAGAGAAGCCATGAGTTTTCCTCCTATACAAAAAAGGGATTTGGTGACATTGCTTTAGCATCAAATAACATATTATACATCACACCAGTCTTACAGAATGCTTTTCTGACTGTGCAATCCAATTGATGTGACAGTTGTCATCGAAGTTTTACTGATGTCATTCCTCTGGTCATGAGTTATTATATGGGCCTATAAGATTTTTTAAAAAGGCAATAATAGCTGGAAATTGTGAGGTATATGTGCCCAATATTGTGATGTAACTCACTAGATAATATCACCTTAATGAAATACTAACTACTCACTTATTCAAATCATACTCTCGCTTTCCTCCAGTGCTGTTTAATTTTTATTTAAAATGGCCCTATGTTGCACTGTGATTAACTGGATTATGTAAAGGTTTAGCAGCCTCTTTACTCTTTGTATATTCAATCTTACATTCTGTAACTACTGTCACAAAATTCATTGAACTGTGAGCTTTGAGTGTGCTGTGGCTGGATACAAGTGCAAACATGTGGTTTTATGAAACAAGGCTACCACTGCTTTGTGCTGCACTGTAGCCAAATCCATGTGACTGGAGCAGCGTTGTATAATGCCTGAGATCTGTGCTAGTGTGTTGGGTGTAGCGTTCAAACTGAAACGGGGCTGAGCAGAGCCATTTCATGTTTCATTATGTCATTCTTTTGCTCTGTCTGGAGAAAGTGACGTGTTTATGGCCATTTATGGCAGAGAGGTTTTAAAAACTCTGGGGAGAAACTTGTTCAGCACTTGGACACTCTTGCTTGCTGCTTTGTTATGTGTTTATATTGAAAAAAAAAGGTTTCATTTTGCATTTAGATTCTATAAAACAGTTAAATACAAAGAAAATTGTACAGAGTGCCTTATTGGGATTGTTGATTTGTATTTCTGGTACAGGCAGGTCAGTGTTACAGCTGTGTGTACAATTTAAGAGAACAAATTAAGTATTTCAGTGACAGTACAGGATTTTTATGTGGAAAAATTATGACAAACCTCTTTATGCAGCAGACCTTGACATAGTTTGTGTGTGGCAATGGTTTCATTGTGTCGCCCTACTGTTAAAAATGTTTTGTAGCATTTATTGTTTGTTGTTAAAGGCTTTAATAGCCTGCTACATACAGTAATACTGTTACTGATAAACTGAGAGAAAGACCTGGCTGGCTCACACATAGTTAATGTGATGATGCAGTACTACTGTGGCAAGCTTAAACACGCTATTCTTAGAGTTTTGATCTTTTTTCTCTTTTCCAAACGAAACAATAAGCCTGTGTTTCTAGTGATGTGGTTATACTCCACAGCCAGGCACTACTTCCTACTGATTGGCTAACACCCTATAACCTGTTGTGCTGCTCCTTTCCTTCCTCCTGATTGGTCTTTTGCAGCAGCCAGTAGAAAGTCAACCCTGTGCTTACTTAGCAGTGGGTCATTTCCTAAGGTAGCAGTGGACGTGTGGGTGGTTGAAAAGTCTGCTCAGCTCTTGTAGATGTTTAAAACATGAAAAAGCCTTAACTAAAACTTAGAGAAGTTATGTAAAACTGCTTATGTAAAGAGTGAAGAATAGACAAGCTGCTGTTTTTGCTCTCTTACATAAATAGCTGCAACCTGATCATAGATTGCTGAAAAATGGTTAAATAATCTGGATTTTGTTTCAGTTCCTGTTGCCAATTGGGCTGCAAGTAACGATTATATTCATTATTGATTAATCTGCCAAGTATTTTCACTATTAATTGGTTTATCACTTGGCCTTTAAAGTGTGAAAAGTAGTCATACAATTTCCCAGAGCCCAAAATACCATCTTCAAATTGTTCTGTTGTCAACCAACAGTCTGAAACCCAAAAAGTCTTTATTTCCAACCATAAATGACAAAGAAAAACAACAAAAAAAATCTTACATGTTAGAAGCTGGAACTTGGAAACATTTTGTTTGAACGTGACTGAAATATTGATTGGCTATAAAAACAGTCGGTGATTATTTTATTTCAATTCATCAAGCATTTTACGGATTAGGCTAATTGTTGCAGCTCTAAACACAGTATTTCCTAATATATCTTTCAAAAACATAATAAAGCTTCCACCTCCTGCTGGTCTGCTGTGTGGCTTGTAGGAGGCGGTTTAGGCTGCATTGGTAAATATAGCTGTTGCTTTTTGTATTTTTAACACATTTGTTTTTGAAAACGAATGAAATGTCTACACTGAATGCACGTTGGGAATAGTGTTATGTAGTTGTTGTTTTCCACAAGAAGTTGAAGTCAAACCTGTTCAGAGATGCGGATGCTCATGTAACTGTCATAGAGTTTGCAGAGGTCGTCTGAGTTGACGTGTCATTTTTGATATGATGTTAACTTTTAGGACAAATGTTACTTGACGGGACTATGCACATTTTCAGTTTTGTTGACATTTCACTCAGGGGCGCTGCACTGTGTAACATACAGCTTTTTTTCAGTTAAGACTTAAGTGAACATGGACAATACATATACACTTCTGTTTATTATTTGTTTGTGTGGGATCTGTATCCTTGACATCAGAGATAATGCTGTTATTTTTTTCCTCTGCTTCTACGTGTTTCATAACTGATTCATAAATGACACAGTCGTTGGCTGCACGTCAAAGGAGACAATTTGAATAGTGCAAATTATTCCAAAGCAATTTATCTTCCAAACATCCATATTAGTCCCAGTGGTTTGTGCAAGGTAAATGTTTTTTTTTTTTATGTCATGAATCCAGGGCTGTGCTTTCATCTGTGCAGACTCACCTTTCATATGAAAAAGTTCTTTTGAAAAAACTGAACTGGATCACACTGGTTTGGGGATTAAGTCCACTCGTAAAGGGCAAACAGCAGTCTGTTTTCTGTGTGGACCATTTGAAGGATGGAAGGCAACAGCCTCGATGTGCATGTGTGGAAGTGTGTTTGTGTGTGTGTAAACATCAACAACATCGTTTTGTCTGTGTAGTTGTGCCCTTTTGTCTATCATTGATCACTTTGAAAATGCTGAGATCCAAGGCTACTCGGGCTGATCAGATCAAAGTGAACTGCTGTACTTTGGCTCAATTCCCATTGATTGTTTCTTATTTTAGAACTGATTGATACTGATGGTTTTATAGAAGTGCACTGCATTATAAACGGTTTGTGTGAGTAATAACACCTGTGTTTTGTTTTCCACTTCAGACTGCATCTCCTTTCCTGAGGCATACACCCCATTTACATCCCAGTGCCAAGCACCTCTTGGCACGACCATGTGGATGATAACTTAATTCCCCACACTTACGGCCCGTCCAATGGACAAGGACAGCGATCCAAAGGACTACCTGTACTCAACCCTGGACGGACGCGAACGGAACCTTGAGAGGGTTGCATTCCAGGTTGAGCAAGAGGAGCGCCCCCCCTGCTCCATTAGCCAACTTCACTGCATGGCCAGTAGTTACAACGAGGACTGTGGCAGGCGGGATGGGGTTGAACTGGAACCTGAGTTAGGACTGGCGTCCGAGGGGAGTGACAGCAGCCCTGAACACCCAGCCTCGCCAGGCTCCCCACACGACGACAGGAAGCGGCCACGCCCGCCTTTACATGAGGATGTTGAGATGGGTGGCAGTGGCTCGAGTGGGAGTGGGACAGAATCCCATGGTAACGAGTCGCACGGCAATGAGTCCCATGGCAATGAATCTGTGGGCAGCTCCAATGGCAATGGCAAGGATTCTGCTCTCTTGGAGTCGTCAGGGAGCAACAAGAGGTGAGGGCACATCAGATGCACTGAATCGTGGTAAATGAAGTATTTTTCACACCACCGTGGGAGAGTCGACCATCTAGGTCACGGAAGTAAGGTTCATTTAAGTAGTGAAAGGGCCATTTTCCCCTGTCTGAGTCATTTTTAGTGTGAGTCATTGTCAGAGAGTAGCGTTGACTGTCTCAGACTTACAACAGAAGTGGGTGTTTTGTTCTTATTTGAGACAGACTATAAAGACAATGCTTGCACTCTTTCATCTAGAAATTACTTGTTTTTTGCAGTTAAAAAATGTACAGAAAAAAATTAATATGATTGCAGGCTCATAAACTGAGCAGGTAAATTGTCTTTAATTTAACAATTTTGTTGATAAGATTATCAAATGGTGTGACACTCAAATTATACCATCCAAGCTCCTTCAAAACAATAACATGACATGATTTTGATAAGAGTTGTAGTATTTAATTTTTTTCTTAAAAGCTGCTCCTTTTTATTCCTTGATTAACAATTAATTGTGCAATTCAAAGATGCCAAGCTTTAACAAAACACCCCTCTACATTTGTTAATCATTGTCGTCTTTTGTCTGGAAAAAAAAAACCCTATTAGAGGTCAACTGTTACATAATCAAACTCTCAACCTCAGTTTACATTCATGAAGTGGAGAAAATCATGGAAATTCTATCAACTGGCAGTCCAGTATGACATCACCACTAACTTCATGCTCCACAATTGTTATTATTATTTAACATCTTATATATTTGTACTTTTTGCATATAATATTCTACATGGCAATTCCCAGACTTGTCCTGTGCAGACCTCGTCTTACCATCCTGAGCCCAGTATATTACTTTTCATTTACTGTTGATGT
Organism: Naso thynnoides; assembly: GCA_029783665.1. Classification (NCBI taxonomy): domain Eukaryota; kingdom Metazoa; phylum Chordata; class Actinopteri; order Acanthuriformes; family Acanthuridae; genus Naso; species Naso thynnoides. Next base: position 6,031,027 of record JAQLOL010000024.1, read on the forward strand.
TATGCACAAGAATGTGCTAACAGAATGAGTTCAGAGCTGAAACAGACACCTGAGGAGCGCAAAACACTTTCCACTGATTTTGAGTTTGAAAAGTCCGACACAGGCCACAGACTTCAGTTTGATGGCTACAAACTCTTAATATTTCCTTACTGATATTAAGTGACCATGCCTTCTTAATAGACTTATACAATATCTTGATGTGATGCAGGACAATTGGCAAAATGTTTTTATAACTCCATCACTGAAATGCTACAGCTCAACAGATATAGGAATTTTGAGACCAATATTGTTTTTGTCTAGTTAGGATTAACATGTTTGTTTGCTAACAGAAGTCAGCAAAAATCTCTTTATTTTATATGCCGTGAAATACAAAAATTTCCATTCCCATCAATTTTGTGACTCATTATTTATTTCATATTATTCAATTGCAATATCAGTAAAAATAATTTTTTTGTTGTTGTTTTTTTTGCACACCATTAGCTGACATAGACTTTAGGATTTTATAGCATCCCTCTTTGCTGCCTTTTTGCATCATGCATTTTGTCAGATCTTTTTGTACTTTTTTGCTTTCATTAGAGGTACAGTAAATTCTTAAGGCAATGTTAAAGTTTACAGGAAAGCTAACTTTTAAATGTTTAAAAGCAATTTTACAATTTTTAAAACTAAATTATTTTTAAAATACCTAAAGATGAGGTTTTCATTTATAGATCATCCATTTGAACGATGCTGCTTCCCGGCCTTGTCTTGATCTTTGCCATTGTTTGTTCCTTTTTAGCTTCCCTCTATATTAGCACAGACTTATTGATACAAGAGATACAGGTGCTGTGTCTGTGGCATTCTGGGTACACTACAACTCAAAGTCCTTGACTCGCTTAACATGTTTAGTCTTATGTTTTGTTATGGTGCTCTGACTGTTCTGTCATTATGCTTTGTTTTTGGTCTTTCTGTACACCTCCAATGACATGACATGTTGTTTATGTTTACAGCTCAAACTCACACAGCCCCTCGCCGCCGAGCAGCTCCAACGCCTTCAGCCTTGTGAGCTCTGAGCAGGACAACCCTTCAACCAGCGGCTGCAGGTTCGGATGCATCTTGCATCTTACTTTTTAATAATAGAGATGCAACGCTTACAATGAGATACACTTCATAAGTTTTCGTAATGGGAGCTTTCATTTGCATGCAACAACAGAATGTTCTCAAAGTTAAACATATAGAAGACGCATCCCACTGCCAGTCAATCCCCTCATTGGTTATAATATATCGGCAGCTACCCCCTATTCTTACAGCATGTGTGATTGCACTGGTGAGACCTTGTCATTTTTTGACACACGTGTTTCTGTCTCATGCGCGCCTTACAGCAGTGAACAGTCAGCCAAAGCAAAGACACAGAAGGAGCTCTCAAAGACACTAAAAGAGCTGAAGATGCACTTGCCGTCAGAGAAGAGGAGCAAGGGCAAGTCAAGCACCGTCAACACACTCAAATATGCACTGCGATGTGTCAGACAGGTGAAAGGTAAGACTCCCTTCCTTTGGCACTTTTTTGGTGCACATTCCTAAGTATATTTACATGGCTTTGTGTACTTAAGCAATGTTTATGTCTTCGCATATGATTAAAAGAGTTCTTCACTCGCCACCAAGTGCGTGTGAAGTGATGTATGCATTGATCCACCTTCTCTTGTTTTTGCAGCCAATGAGGAATACTACCAGATGCTGATGATTAATGACAGTCAGCCAGCAGGGTTGGATGTATCCTCGTACACTATTGAAGAGATCAACAGCATCACTTCTGAATACACCCTCAAAAATACTGTAAGCACCTCTGAAATGTACTGATCTTAATTAATCAGTATTTTGAGCATCCTGAAGTGAAAAGACGCCCTAATTAACTTGTTTGATGATTTTTTAAAAATCTTTATACCGGCAGGATATATTTGCTGTAGCTGTCTCACTCATCACGGGAAAGATTGTTTACATCTCGGACCAGGCAGCATCCATCTTGAACTGCAAGCAGGAAGTGTTTAACAACACCAAGTTTGTGGAATTCCTAACGCCACAGGACGTCAGCGTTTTCTACAGCTTCACCACGCCATACCGCCTGCCATCATGGAGCATGTGCACTGGAGCAGGTACCAGCCTTCACTAACTAAAACCTTAAAGAGAAATATTTCTTAAGCCTGGCTGTGAATGAATCCTCGTGTCAGGTTTTTAAATTTTGTCCTACTAAAATAAACAGATGCACATATTTACTGGGCTAACATGGGGCTGGAAACAGAACTGTTGATGTTAGATTTCTATTACTCACAAAGGACACGTGGGAACCTCTCAAGAAACACACTCCTAAGCACCCTCACACACACAAGCACCTGTTTCCTTCACATGACCATCTCTCACACACACATGCTCATACGCATGTAACACATATTTCATTAACATGCCAAATCACACATTAATGAATGCACTCCTACTCACACACCTGCCACATGTCTTCTGGAGATATACTCACATGTGGGTACAGTCAGAAGCTCTGAATTACTGATTTACTGAGGACACTTGAATAAATACATTCCACTGCAGAAGTTCTGCAGTAAAACTTAATTTTTAAGGCCTAAAATCGACAGTTATTGTTGACAACGTGTCTTAAAGGTGTTGATTCACGTGTATGGTAAGCTTGTGATACTCATATTTTTAAAATCCATTCAACATTTTTTAGACATGTTGAGCTGAATCCAATTATGTAATCCTTAAATATTTTTTGGAGTTGATTGTAGCTTTCCAAACCACCTGCAATGCTTTTCTTTTTTTCTGTCCATTTCGGATTCAGTTTGTGCTGCAGACTCACAGCTTTTGGTCATTTGTGGATTGGACCTGCAGGGGTCACTTGGTTGATAAAGCTGTTAAAATCCTGACTGAGCGGCTGTTTCTTTAAAGAGAACTTCCTCTTTAACCGCAATAAATCTTTAAAGTACACTTGCATAATGGTAAAAAGTCTGACAATGGCTCCCTTGTATTTTTTCCTCTTCCCTTTTTGAAAAGGAGACAGACTTCTCAGGTCCTGTCAACAGTGTGTTGAATATACATAATGACATTGATGACTAACTGAGGTTTTGTTTGTCAACCCACCTTCTCCCTGTCTCTTATGCAGAGTCGTCACCCACGGAGTGCATGCAGGAGAAATCCTTCTTTTGCCGCATCAGGTGAGTGACAGCGACCAGCTGCTTCCCTGAGCTCGAGTTTCCTGCTCAAACTAGCTCTGAGTCAGCACAGTGAGCAAGAGAGAGGGGGTCTGAGGGGAGGGAGGAAGTCAGCAGCTGTAAGCTTTTAAACTGTTTCTCCATCTAGTGGCCAGATGGGGTGTTACATCTACATTCTAAGATCGAGGTCTTCTGTTAGTTTTTCAAATATAATGCAATCATGTCGTAATGTAGTTGGAGTTCATCCTGAGAGCAATGTTTGTGTCCAAAATCCATTGTTAACTATTTATTTAGACTACCAGAAAATAAAAACTTTTTTCATTTAAAGTCATGACCTTGTGCTGTTATTGAATGAGGGCTGCACACCACTCACACAAAGACTAATGCCCAAAAACATTCTGTCTGAACATTGTTTGAAAATCCTACATTTGATGATAATAAAACATTTTATTAAAATGAGAAATGTGACGAATTTAGGCAAACTGTCAAATGTATTCTATATGTCTCTTTAAGTAATCCTCCACTATTATGAGACTGTGTTTTAATGGTGTGCGTTTGTGTGTGTTGCAGTGGTAGTAAGGAGCGTGAAGGGGAACTTCAGTACTATCCTTTCCGTATGACTCCCTACCTGATGAAAGTCCAGGACGCTGAGCTGGCTGAGGAGCAGTTCTGCTGCCTCCTGCTGGCTGAGCGGGTGCACTCTGGATACGAAGGTGAGGCCTGGGACCACAAAGACATAGTGCCAATAATACATGAAGCACTTGGCTTAAAGCATGTTTGCCTGTTCGTTAACTGGCCAATCAACATGTTTCTTCTTCTGCCTCCACAGCACCCAGAATCCCTCCTGACAAGCGCATCTTCACCACCACACACACACCTAACTGTGTGTTTCAAGATGTGGATGAGAGGTATGTGGATTTTGTTCCCCTACTTGCCCCCTACACCCCCTTCATATGTTATAAACTATCTGTAACGTGGTTGTTATTTTATCTCCATTAGGGCTGTTCCTTTGTTGGGTTACCTCCCTCAGGACCTGATTGGGACCCCTGTGCTCCTCAATCTGCACCCTAGTGACCGACCCTTGATGCTGGCCGTGCATCGGAAGAGTAAGAACCCCTTCATCCCTGATTCACATTAGTAATGCCGTAAAGACTTTACATCCACAGTTTATACTGGAGTCCAGATTTTAGTAGCTCCTCCTAGTTCTGTTCTATTGCTGTGTACATAGTTTTGATGATGTCCAGCCGAAGAAAAAAAAATCTTATTTGAATGGTGCTCTGTTGGCTCTCACATGCACACGCTTCCCCTTTGTTGCCAACAGTTCTGCAGTATGCAGGTCAGCCGTTTGATCACTCCTCCCTCCGTTTCTGTGCAAGAAACGGCGAGTACATCATCATCGACACCAGCTGGTCCAGTTTTGTCAACCCTTGGAGCCGCAAAGTCTCTTTTGTTATTGGCAGACACAAAGTCCGAATGTGAGTTTATCCAATGTATTGTTACAGTTTAGGGTTTCCTCCCATTAGTTGCAATATGTTGGAAAATATTTTGCTGTGAACATGCTAAATTAAAGCTGTTTGTTTGCATTTTAGGGGTCCTGTGAATGAAGATGTTTTTGCAGCACCAGCTTTCCACGGAGGGAAAATTGTGGACTCAGACATCCAGGAGATTAGCGAACAGATCCACAGGCTGCTGCTCCAAGTATGTACACACTCATATGAACCCCCTACATAAGTACATTTTCAGAGATGTATTTAGCAGTTCTTTTAACAACCTTTATTCTCTTCAGCCAATTCATAACATGGGCTCCAGCGGTTATGGTAGCCACGGCAGCAACGGCTCCCATGAGCAACAAGTGAGCATCAGTTCCTCCAGCGAGAGCAATGGGAATGCCGCAGCAGGAAACACAGCAGAGAACACAGGCAAGGCCAAGCCTGCCAGGACTTTCCAGGAGATTTGTAAAGGGGTTCACATGTTAAAGAACCAGGACTCCCAGGCTGGCCTGCCCTCCTCTTCCCCTTCACCCTCACCATCTCCATCCAAGCCTGAGCAGAGGAAAACCACAGACAGTAAGTTTAGTAAGAAATCACCAAACAGACTATCTGTGGTTGCTTTGACTCAAAGTTCATCACATGGAGCATATTATTGTATTGAAGTGGCAGATGACATTGGTTGTTTTTTGTTTTTGTTTTCTTGGCATTTTTCTCTAAAGGACTTCAACAAAATGAAAATGTCACAAGGGACTACTAAAAAAATTGTACCAGCAAATCATTTTAGAACAAAAGACCCCCACACGCTGTCTTCTTTTCTTCACAACAACATTCGCCACACAGACCTTTATCAGGTCAATATTCTTTTGACTGTTTTGATGATTTTCTCATCCTGCTCCTTTCAGCAGCAGCGCCAGCTCAGAGGATTCCAGCCGTGCGTCTGAAGGAATCAGTGATCAGAGACAGTGCTGCAGCCAGCATGGAGGACTTCCCCTGCAAAGACCAGACTGTCCACTCATACCAGCAGATCAGCTGCCTCGACAGTGTCATCAGGTAAGCTGGTGATTGTGTTCATAAATAAAGACAGATAAAGGTTACATGTGTGAAATTTGCACTCTGATTAAATCAATGTCTTTTTCTCAGGTATCTGGAGAGTTGTAACATCCCCATCACAGTGAAGAGGAAGTACCAGTTCTCCTCGGACACCAACTCCTCCAACTCGGAAGATGACAAGAAGGGCTCGGAGCAAGGCATACAAGTGCCTCAGGATACAAATCCAGGTATGTACACAAACCTCACATGTAGATACACTCTCAACATTTGTAATGATTAATGGTTTGGAGGTAACAGAGGATTTCTCTCTCACCATCTAGACCCTTTGATGCTAGATGCTCAGCCAGGCCTGTCAAACATGAAAGCCCCAAAGAAGCCTCCATCTGGGGCAGCTGCTGTGGTGGGGGGCCCTCTGGCACCCCTTACCCTGCCCAGCAAGGCCGAGAGCGTGGTATCCATCACCTCACAGTGCAGCTACAGCAGCACCATCGTCCACGTGGGAGACAAGAAGCCGCAGCCAGAGTCTGGTGAGTGTTGGCGTCTTTTAATCTGATAGAAGTGATGTTGAACAATCAGGCATGTAAACATGTGAGAGCACAGAGTGTGTAGCTACAACTGCAAGATATTCTGCTCTGTTTGACTGAGGCCTATGACTGATTTTTTTCTTCAGAGATTATTGAGGACGTGGCAGAGAGTCCTGCACCCCCACCTCTGCCTGTCAGTGTGGTGTCGCCACCCAGCCAGGAGAAGGAGGCCTATAAGCGCCTGGGACTGACCAAACAGGTGCTTGCTGCACACACCCAAAAAGAAGAGCAGGCCTTCCTCATCCGCTGCCGAGAGCTCCTCAGCACCAGGACCTTCCAGAAGGACTGCTCCACACATCTGCACAAGCAGAGAGGCCCAGCCATTGTGGAAGGTATGTTCTTTATTGTTAACTTAATGCGTAGAAGTTGATGATCAGTTTGAAATAATCCTGGCCAGCTGAGCACCTGGTTCTTGTTTCTGGTGTACCAACAGCTGTAAACTTCTGCTGTATCTGACAAACACCCTCTTGTTCTTCATGTGTCGAATCAGAGTCATCTGTACCTCGAGGAGCAGCCAAACAGAGCACCACCAGGCCCGAGACCACTGCCAAGAAGGGCATTCGCAACAGGAAGTCCAAGAAGCCCCGGATGAAGCATCCTGATTCATCCGACAGCGCTGTATCAAACCGCAAACCCAGGCCGCCTCTTCAGGGTCTCAACCAAACCTCGTGGTCCCCGTCAGAAGCATCCCAGTCAGCTTTTAACGTCTCCTACCCAACCATGGTGCCTGCCTACCCGCTGTATCCCCCAGCAACTGCTGCCACAGCACAGGCTCCCCTCCCTGACCCCTCCCTTTCTGCAGGCTTTGGAGATGGGCAGAGCACCCAAGCCCCACCTACAGCTGCTCCATTTCCTGCGCCCATTGTTACACCTGTGGTGGCTCTTGTGCTACCCAATTACCTCTTCTCTCAAATCGGACAGTTAGGCCAGATGGGGCAGCTGAGTGCTGCTCCTAGACCAACGTTTTACTCTGAGCAGACCCAGGCACAACCTGCATACACTACTCAGCAACCTTTTCAGCCACCACAGCCGGCCTACACCATGCAAACACAACCTCCCTACACCAGCCAACAGCCATTCCCTGTGCAGACTGCTTTTGCTCCTCAGCAGCCATTTCAAACGGCTCAGGCCACCTACACTACCCAACAGCCTTTCCAGGCTTCTCAGACCCCCTACACTACCCAGCAGCCTTTCCAGGCTTCTCAAACCCCCTACACTACCCAGCAGCCTTTCCAGGGCTCTCAGACTGCCTATACAGCTCAGCAGCCCTTCACTACACAGCCTTCATTCCCAGTGCAGGCTCAATTTGTGACCCAAGCCCAGTTTCCAGCTCAGCCTTTCCCTTACAGCCTAGCCTCTGAACCCCCCAAAGCCATGGCCAGAGAGGGGGCGGCATCACGCTCCTCCACCCCAGCGTCTGGAGCAAGGGAGCCTGCCACATCACCGCAGCTGTTTGAATCCAGGTGCAGCTCACCCCTACAGCTCAATCTGCTGAGCATGGAGGAGGGACAGCGCTCGGTGGAACGGCAGGACAGCATTGCGCCCTCTGCTGGAGGCCAGAGCAACAGTGCAGCAGTAGCATCAGGGGCACCTGGAGCAGCAGGGGAAAAGAACAGAGGACCAGCAAAAGCTGAAACTCTTCATCAGGTAAGAAACAATGAATCAAGCACAAGTCAAAAACAGGATCTTCAGTGTAACAGCTGAACTGTGTCCAGAAAAGGCAAAATCACTTAAAAACGCATCAGCACTATCAAGTAAAGCTTGTGGCTTTATCTCTGATGGTTTCCTGCCTTGTGTTTCAGGTGGATTCTCAAGGCGATGGGGCAAACAGTGATGGCAATTCCTCATCCTGTGACTTGCTGGACATTCTGTTGCAGGAGCAGGAGGACTCCCACTCTGGCACCGGATCAGCCACCTCCGGCTCCATGGGCTCGGGATCAGGTTCGCATTCAGGCTCTGGATCGGGCTCAGGATCAGGCTCAGGCTGTGGTACATCAGCTAGTGGAGCCTCTGGCAGCAGAACAGGTCAGTAGAGAAACACCCAGGCTTGACAAAATTGTTTGTATCCACTGAGTAACTTAACTATAACTTGTCCTATTCTCTGTATAATTGGTCTCTAGTTTTGACTGCTCTCCTGTCTAAAATTGTTTTTAGGAAGCAGCAACACCAGCAAATACTTTGGCAGTGTTGACTCCCTCGAACACGACCCTAAGGCCAAGACCAAAGCCAAGACGAGAGGTGAAGGTGGCTCTGAAGGCAGCCAGTCGCAGGCCAAGGTCTCAAGTCAAGGGGATGGAGAGCATTTCATCAAATATGTTCTCCAGGAGCCCCTCTGGCTGCTGATGGCCAACGCTGATGACAAGGTCATGATGACATATCAAATGCCATCCAGGTAAGACACAGTAGTCAGTTAACTTCATACAAGCCCTAGATAAGCGGCCTATTTGTGATTATTGCTTTTTTTTCATTCAAAACTTAGTAAATGTATGTAAAAACATTGTCAGTAAAGTAAAACGGTGTGTTTTCCAACTTTAGGGACATTCAGAAGGTTTTGCGTGAAGACAAGGAGAAGCTGAGACGGATGCAGAAGAGCCAGCCTCACTTCTCCTCAGACCAGCGGCGGGAGCTGGTGGAGGAACACCCCTGGATGAGGAGAGGAGGTCTACCTTCTGCAATCAATGTCAAGGTCAGGACCACACACATGTTGAAGAGATCAGCTCACGTCGTCAGTCCACTCAGTGCGAAGCCAAGGCTTGCAGCGGGTTAGCTTAACTTTGCAGAAAAATGGGAAAAAAGAGTCTAGTGAAAAAATAAGTGCTAAAGATCCAATTATAAATTTTATATTGTTCATATCATGTTTGTGTAAAACATACAAAAGCAATTGGCTGGACTGTTTCCTGATTGAGCAGTGACTTCCTGTAGTCTTGTTGTCCTTGTGAGGTTGTCATGGAAACAGCGAATTTTCCTGGAAGTTACTGCTTCCAGCCAAGAAATACTCCTGCACATAACCAGCTTCATTTTGTGTGGATTACACAAACAAATAACACATGACATGGATATAAGTGACCTTTAAAGGTGCTGCCTGGTGGCAGAGCTAAGCTAGCTGTTTCCCCCTTTATCCAGTCCTTCTGCTGTGCTAAGCTAACTAGCTGCTCGCCATAAGCTTAAGAGTTTCAGTGTCCCAGAAGAATAAGCTTAACTGCTTGAAAGATAAAGCTGTATTATGGAAAGAAGTCATGTTGAATTATATTTAATGATGGCTTTGTTTGTGTGTTTAGGAGTGTGTGTACTGCGAGGATGCAGTAGCAGCGCCCATCGAGGAAGACCTGCCTGACATGGACATGGCCGAGCTTGGTGAGGAGCTGAGCCAAGAGAGCCAGAATACCCCGAGCCAATTAGAGGGGTCTCAGCCTCCACCGGACGCTGGCTCCTGAACACACCCCACTTGCAGGGGAACACACTCGACCAACCATGTATCCTCATGATGCGAACATATATACACACACCCATACAAACACGCACACAATGTGGATGTTGAACAAACAAACATAAACAAACTGAAGCAGAACTCTGCGTCGCCATTGTGGTGAAGATGTGTGCTGCCCGTGTGTGTGTTTTGCAGAGGACTGCTGCTGAGGTGCAGTTCTTATTGCATCCACCCAGGGGGCTGTAACGCCTTATGAGGGTTTTTGTATTCATGACCCTTATATGGTACTTTTGCCCGCCCTCACACAAACATCTTGTCACTGAAAACATGTGGACTCAGCCAGTATGGTGATGTTTGGCCTCCCAGATATATTATTTAATTGTTTCTTGTTGTCTTTGTCAAAGGCAGAGCTTTACAGCAACTACAGCAATTATTCTAAAAAAGAGAAGTGTTAAGTTAATGGGCATCGTAATTTTTTTTTAAATTAAATGTATATTAGGGATGCACCGATCCGAATATCGGCTCCGATATTGACTAATGAATGAATGATGCCGATCCAGCCTTCCGATCCAGTCTTTTTTTCTTTTAATTAATATCATACACAGCAACACAGCGATTCTATTCGCTTCAATTCTATGTCTGC
>JAQLOL010000024.1:6046549-6063676 GCA_029783665.1 Naso thynnoides
CATAAAAATTAGGCTACTTTTTTTTACAGGCCCTAATTTTGTGTAAAATTTGAGAAGTTCCCTTTTTTAATTCGATGCTTTTTCCTGCTAAGAATTTAGTTAATCAGTCCTGTTAGATACAGAACACAGAAGCTGCTGCTGCTGCCCAGCAGAAAGTGATTGTTCTCTCACAGTCAAAGACAGTTGAGAAGTGCCCAAGGACGGCAGGCTTCCCCTGGGGATCTGTTTCAGCACCATATGTTCGCCCCTGCCGTTGAATCGCTCTCACGCCAACTGTTGCACTGCACTGACCTTTAACCTCAGAATCCATACGCACGTTCACTCAGCTGATGCTTTTGGACCTCCCTCCCGTCTGATTTCCTTTTCTTTTTCCCTCTGAAATGAAAACCGGTAACGTGGTCAGTCAGTCATCTGTCGCTTTCAGTTAGCAGATTGCGGTAACATCTGATGGCGGGAAGTCTCCCCACGACCATGAACTCTGGTTTGTGTGCATGTTCTGCTTCACAATGAATTTTATATGGTATCCTAAAAATTATTGCTTATTTTCCATAATACTTAGAGTCTCTAGCAGTGAGGTTGCTATGATTGATAGGTTTTGACTACATGTCTAGATCTTTTGACGGTTTCCTGTCAGTGATTTGTTAGCCTGACCAGACAGAACTGGGTGTGACTGTAATTTAATTTGGCTGAATTTTCTTAAAATCAACATCCATTCCCATTCACCCACCTGCGGCCTTTCATACGCCCAAACATGCACACTATAAGGTTACAAACTACACAACAGTCCAAAATTACAAAGACTTGTGTGTTCAGAAACAAAGCATATTTAGGGATATTGTATAGGCCGGCCGTAATTTAATTTACTCTATTTGAAACAAGGCTTGCATGAAATCTTCAAAAAAAACCCAAACAGAATGAGAGCAGCAGCCAGATATGCTGTGGGTGTTAAACTTTGGTGGCCAGTTAGAACTTCATGTTTCATCAGGGATACATCCAGACGTGTGAGAGAGAGAGAGAGTGGTGACAAACGGCACCTTCATCTCTCACTGAAATGAATATGCTGCAGGCCAAAGTTGCATGAAAACCTCATCAGCTCAACTCAGTTATAAATGAAACCTAAGATCATCACTAAATCAGTGAGGAAAACTATGCATGCAGGTGTTTGGATGATCCAGTGTCAGTCAAAATCATGTGTTTGTTTTTGTTTTTTCTATGTTCGTGGGGTCTGAAACCTGACTTTTCATCCACTTTGTGAGGTCTGACCATTTTTGGGGGGACAAAATCCTGGACCCTTCAACTTTAACATTATTTAACATTAAATTTTAGGGTGAAGGCTGAAGTTTAGGGGCAAGGTTTGACTTGAAGTTATATTAAGGATTAAGGTTAGGCTAAGGCATAAACTGGTTAAGGTTAAGGTTTGGGTTAGTCTGTACAAATGAATGGAAGTCAATGTAAAGGCCGCACAAAGATAGCTGTTCAAACGTGTGTGTGTGTGTGTGTGTGTGTGTGTGTGTGTGTGTGTGTTTGTGTGTGTGTGTGTGTGTGCTCCTTTGAAGAATCTGAGCCTGTTTGCATCCTTTGTAGCTCGCGACCATTTGACGCTCCTCTGTCAAATGGTCGCGGCTTTGATCACCGCGTCTCGTCCGCTCCCATTTCAAGGTGTTTCCTCCGACTTTCACACCCAGCTCCCGCCTCCACCTCCACCCCTCCACCTATTATTCATTTAAGACTCCAACATCATCTCCGAACAACTTTTGATATTTACCATGTACAAGTTTATGCTATCGGGTATGAATGTGTTGTGAAAAACGGGAGTGAATCTCCCGGTTCTTCTTCTTATCAGGAACGGAGGGACTCTGATGCTGCGCTTTTCCCGGTGCGTTGCTGGAGGTTAATGGCTGCTGGGGCAGACAGGATCTAACAGTCCTTTGTCAATATGCTCATTGTGAGGTGAGAGTGAAGACGCTTGTAGAGGTGCGACTCTTTCATGTGCGCATGGACACGCACGCACCGCGCGTCCGCGTCACATGAAGGGAGGAAAGTTTGTACGGGAATTGTAAATATACCAGGGTCATGGAAACTCACTTTGAGCCTGTGGCATCACAGGGAATTTTCGAGGAAGTTGCAGGGTGAAAGTATAAACACAGACTTCTCAACACTGCTTTTGACTGTGCAGTCAGACCTGAATATCACCGGTCTTAGCTTTTTGGTCTTAACAAGCTACCATAAGTAAGCCTTGTGTTCTTCATGATGACTAATCTTTCAACAATAAATTCACATTTATGACATTATCACAATTTGAGTAAACATTTCGGAAGCTTTATCCTGTCCCTGGCTTTGGCACATTGAATCAAGTCAAGCTGCAGCTTTTTGATTACGTTTGTTTATTTAGCAAATTCAGACATTTCACTGGCATCTCTAAACATCATTACAGCATATAGTTCTCATTCTGAAGGAGCCTACTGGCCCAATAAACTACAGGTCTTATGAAATACAATAGAAATATTTATATTAATCAGAGGCATTGCCAAACTTCTCAGTTTCTAAAAGAGCTTTTCTCCACACAAATCCTATTTACACTGAGTCACTGACACAAAAAACGTGAGAACTTGAACTGTTCCTCCTCTGTCCTTTGTTGGGTTATAAGTGAGCGGTGAGAGGGAAGGTTTCATTTTTGCTCCAGGTTTTGAAAAAAGTCACAACTGAGGAATAAAAACCAGGGGAGTCGCAACAAAAAGGGAATGGGAGGTTCCAGAGGTTTCAGGGGGCCCCGAGCTGCAGGGGCCTTTAAGAGAAAGGGCCCCTCTAATGGGATATAGGAAAACACCAGCTTTTAACACCCTGAGACAATTTTCTGCGATATCCAAAGCATTGAAGGATGATGCTCTATCAACTTGCACTACACCAGTACTCCACTGAGCGATGTCCTACATTTCCCAGAATGCAAAGGAAAAGCTGTAAAAACTTGCTGCATTCCATTATGGATAAAGAGTAAAGCCACAGACACGGTGTCCCCACAAAACACAAAATGATCTGCGGTTCCACTGCATTTCAGCCCGCTGGGTGGACAAATTCTTCTCTGTGTGTCGTCTGGAATAGATTTGATTAATGAACATCAATGTGGGGAATCCTGAAAAAATCCAAGCATGAGGACACTTATCTGCAGGGGTACATGAGTCAAGCAAGGCACGCCAAGACGGTTATTAAAGAGTTCATGTAAGATGGAATTTTTCCCTGCAGATGGAAAGCCCACAAACCCTGCTTCAACGTAATCCCAAATGCATCCAGACCCTCACCAGGGCCTCCACATGGACCGTGGGAAGGTCATGGTGGGCATGCTCAGAGCCTCCCTGTTCTCTAAGCCCTCACTGGAGCTCTGGTTGTGCTCGCTGTCGGTCTCGTCCAGGTCGGAGCACAGGTCCTCGCTGGACATGGTGGAGGGCGCTGGGGAGAGGGCTGAGGACGAGCCGCTGGACAGACTCCTTCCTCCAGGTGAAGCCAGGGTCGTGCAGAGCGCCTCGCCACCTCCGTGCCAAGTGCTGCCATTGCTCCCAGAAGTGTCAGTGATGACGTCCACCAGCACGTCCTGGAGGTGGTCCTCGTTCAGGGGCATACACTCCAGCAGGTGGTTGAGGAGCTCTGCTGCCACCGTCGCATCTATCCCAGGACAGCTGGACACAAACATGTGGACTTCGTGCATGCACTGGATGTAGCCGGCCGCAAACCTCTCACTGGCTTCCCGGTTGAGTGCGTCTGATTCTGTGGGAGGGAAAAGAGAGAGACCATAAAAATGCAACTTACTGCAGCCGGATTGCTCATGGTCACAACCGAGTAACTGTTACTTGAGTAGTTTGCATTTCTCATGACTTTAAGGAGTTTCATGAAAAAATTTCAACTATTTCCTTGTTGTCTCGTTTTCTTATGATCCTTATATTCAAAAAAATGTTTGAGTGTTTGTTTTTTTCTGAAGAAGTAGGCCTACAATTTTCCAGTAGGCCAACTAAACAGACAAAAGCTCAAAACCTTAAAGAAAACTGAAAAATAGCACAACTTTATGATGCTTTTTTTTTCTTTCTTCTTTTATCCTCACTGAAACATGCTTAAGCCCTTGTGGGGGTCGTGACCCACAGGTTGGCAACCACTGGGCTGAACCTCAAACGTAAAAACTCTGCAGCACCCTTTGACTTCGTCCCACTCACCAAATCCTTCATCAGTCTTCATCGACAAAGTGTTTTTGGTAGTTACAATCAGAACTGGGTAAAATAAAACTTAATCAAATCAGCGTTATATTAGCAAAGTGAACATCTGCGTGGGTCTTACATCAGTATCATGTCACTATTTTTTCAATTGTCCTTTTCTTACTGGTCGAATAACAGCTGAGTTGCAGCTGAATTTGTTGGATTTTTCTTCCTGAGTGAAACTGACATCCTTTTGGCCGCATGATCATAATGATAATGACATTTCAAAAATAGTTATAAATTTAACAGACAAAAAAAATTAAAAGAACACTGTAGCACTGGATCTCCATGATCATGCACATGACAGATCACTGAGGTTTCAACAAAATGATGCAAACTTAAGTGTAATTTCACAGTTATGGGGCCTTTTTTCCCAGAGTCGTTTAATTTTGGGGATGAAATTCCCCAGAAGTGCCAGCAGGCCTGTTGTTTCAGGATGACCAGAAATGTGCAGACCTTGCGTTCGGTTCTTCAGTATGTCCTCCACCTTCTTCACCGTCATCTCCAGCACCTCTGCGTTCTCCATCTTGGCATGAAACTGTGTAAAAAAAAATAAAACACAACATCAACACCAGAGCTCTGTCAGAACCAAACTGCTTCTCTGTGTCACGGGGACAGGTGGGTTGAGGTGCAGTGCGTGCGCGCGGTACTCACGTCTGTATCTGCCAGCAAAGTCCGGAGCTCCTGCAAACTCTCATTGATGCGCGCTCGCCTCTTCTTCTCCACCAGAGGTTTCCGAGTCTGCAGGAACACAAAGATCACACTTCATTCAGAGACACACAGAAACTTTCAGCTGCTGATGCGTTTACTGTTCATCTCTCGCCCTTTATCTCCCCTTGAAATACATTACAAACTGTCACTTGTGTGACAAGTGCGCCACTGCCAACAGAGCCTTTTATCCCGTCAGCAGTCTGCTGCAGGTGAGCTACCTTTCTGTCCGCTTTCTGAATCCCATAGTCGGACTCATCTTCTTCCAAATCAAGTCCGGCGTTGCTGGGCCGAGCCGCGGGAGCCATGTTGGTCGCTGCTGTGGATTATCCCACTGCTGCTTCTTCCTCCGGAGTCGTCAGACAGGAGGCAGCTGGCAGACGGAACCGGTTTCAGGAAGAAAAAAAAAATCGACCAACTCGCAGGCGAGGCGAGGCGCCCTGTTTATTGTGCGGTCCCACTGAAACGTGCTGCTGGCGCTGAGTGGCTGTTGTTAGTATTTATAGGGGCTTATTACCATGTGAATAGGGGCTGAGCTTCTCTTGCTGGGGGACAACAGAGCGCACACGGCCGCAGCCAATGAGCGCCTGCTCCTTTTGTCTCGGTCAGCCCCGGTCTGCGCCCCCAGGAGCTGGATGGGCTTTAATCAGACAGCTTGTTGGGTTAAGGGGACCGACCGCTCTGTTTTTATCCCACCAATCAACTGTGTGTACTTTAATTTAGCTGCGCACAAATCATAATGATGCACTTGCGGAATAAAGCAACAACCCACCAGTGCCTCTATTTTCAAATTAAATTTTAACATATTTACATGACAAATTAAAGTAACGTTGTCAATAAATTTAGACCTTTAACGTTTTAATCCCACTCCAAAGACTTAATAGTGGGTTTTGATATTGGCTACTTTACTTGTGTGCTTTGTGTTTTTCCCTCTTGGCGCATTTTTCAGACTTCCCTCATGCATGAGAGCTTCTCAGCGTATTTGTGTCTGTTTTCAGCCCTACCGATTCTTCGTTCTGTTGGCTTTTGTGTCCGAGCCTCAGCAGATTTACCCGGCTGTTTGGCGGATGTAACGCGATGCCTTCAGTTGGCAGCTGCTGCTGCTGCTGGCGGCCCCTCGGCCCAAACTGAATCAGCCGGGGGAATTAAGGGCCCTTCTCCAAAGAAAGCGACAGGTGTTGGCCTGCGCCTCGTTTGTTCTTTCTGTTGTTTGGTGACTTCTGATGTGTGTGAGACTCTGTATTCTCACGAAGCCTGCTGCTGGGAGAGTTTATCATTTCTGGCTGATAGAAGACCCCCAGCTTTCCTGCAGCGTAGTATATTTATTGTATTTCGTTGTGGTGTGTTAGTAAACATTCAAATTGTGAAGCTTTCATCCTTTAAATAACATAACAAATAAGTTATGTTGAAACTCCGAGTTTGCTGGTTTGGTCTTGTGCGCACAATCTGTTTATGTCTAATAAGACACTCAGCCCTCTCTGCCCGCGTTATTGTACATGTTTTGTACAAGTTATTATCATGTAAATTTCCCTCACAATAGAGCTACTCTGTTTGCTCGGAAAAAATGCCACGCAGGCATCTGTGCCACCTTCCAGGTAAACGCAGAGCGGTGTTTTCAGGTGTCCTTTTACGCACCGATTTTCCACAGTTGCGTAGCATTTCCGCAGAGAGCCCCACTAAACTCTAGAGGCCCGAATGCAGAAAGAGTTTCAGACTTTTGAAGTCGCCACCCCCAGATCCCTGCTCCAGATCTGTAATGATGCTGACCGGGAGAGAGCAGCTGTCTCGGCTCGCTTTTGTTTGTGAGCTCCGCTGAGGGACCAGAACTTCCCCCCGCCCCCCGCCCCCTTCAGACCAGCCGCCTGACTCCAGGTGGCGGCCAGTCATAACGGATATAATACGGGGAAATGGACAATATGCACGTTTCTACTTTTCAAACCTCATGATGAATGACATCTTTATTAAAACGCAAATGTACCAGAACCGTTTTGTGCGCTCAGATGGAGATGGCTGTGATGTATGCGCAAAAATCCCTCTTTAAGATCGGTGCCCTGCCTGATCGTCTAACTTACTTTTGACAGTGAACCAGAGGCAATTCTTTTTTTTAGTGTCAGTGTCACAGACATCCTTTACTCCTATTCATTTAGCCGAGCCTTGAAATTGATGTCCTTTCAATCACAAGATGCAAATTACCCTGAGCCTAACCTATTTGTTAATACCTGAGACTTTTATGCAAATAAATATATCATGGATAAAGTATCAGTTCTCCCAGATAATGAAAAACACTTTCTTACCTTGCTGGTGACTCCCTGTACAGATTTTTCACTGAGATTTTTGTCACCTTCCAAAATACAATGGAGGTGAATACACACTTGCGGTTCAGTAACAAAATAAATGATGATTGAATTCAGTTTAGCCTCTTTGGATCAAGGTCCTTGCATTGTGACACTTGCCCATTGTTAAATTACTCCTGGGACACTTGAATATAAGAGAGTTACTGTTTTTCATAGCAGTTAGCAAAAAGGTACAAAAGGTTTTTGTCTGCTGTAGCAGCTGTCTCTGTTTTTGTTTGTTTTTTTGTTTTTTTGTTTTTTTGTAGCAACTACAGTCAAGTTTCTTCACCTGTTAGCTGCTAACTTGGTTTGTAGGACTGTTGTTGTCTGGTTGGGCAATTTGTTTATCTGAGTTTATTTACTGCTGTCTGCTGCTCCCAGAAGTCAAATATTCTCTGCCCCTAGTGGCATCTTAAAACAAAAAGAGAGGCTAAATAGGTGCATTGAGCTTTCCATGACTCAATTGTAAATCTATTATTTATTATTGAAAAAATATTGAATGATGCTATGCTGAAAAATGTTGTGCTTAAGACTCATGTCAGTGGCTATAAAGTACAGAAAAGGTTCATTTTTTACCTGATTATTCATCAGTTTAAAAAAACATACTTAAGCAGGCCTCACTTGCCATGTATCCATATTTATATTTGCTTGATTATATTGGTAAACAGTGTGGGAAGTAAACAGTCATTGGGCTCATGCCCTCTCCTTCTGCACTGCATGGTGCAAATGTACACAAAAAGAATGTTCAGCTGAATAAAAATCCCAGAGTTCACAATAAGTTTATTATTTTTAATGCTTGGGTTAATTATACAGCATAGGAGGAAGACATTAAAAAATCTATGCAATGCCAAAAAGGTGGTCTAAGAAGCAAAGACAAGCCTTATAATATCAAATAAATAATGCTGTTAATACAATAAATACATGAAAGATTAATAAGAGCCTTCTATAATGCAGGCTACAAGAGGTCGACTTCTGAAGGGAAGTACTGAGAAAAGGTCTGTATAGAATCATTACAGCACACCTACAATCATATTCACTGGAACAAAACTGCCCCACGTTTGTCTTCTGAGCAGCATATCTATAAGATACATAACATATAGGATGTTCTAACAAAATGGACAATCCCGATCATTCATCCACCCTTTCACCAGGGCCTCCACATCTCCAGCATCCCCAGGTGGGGGCTGTGGAGCGCCGATCTCTCTCTGTGCTCAGCCACGTGGCAGCGGAGCTCCTCTCTCTGGAGCTGCCTCCCAGCCAGGGGGTCTCCTCTAAGGGGTGTGCCAGGGAGCCCCATGCTTTGGCTGGCTGGAGGAGGGACGTCATGCCGAGGTGTGGACTGGAGGGGGCGCTCATCGGTGGACCTGGGCAGGGACTTGAGGAGGTGGTTGAGCAGGCGAGAGCCCAGAGTTTTGTCCATCCAGTCGCAGGTGAGGAGCATGTTGTGCACCTCGTGCATGCACTGGATGTACCCTGTGCTGTACTTCTGCTGGGCCTCCAGGCCTAACGTGGGATCTGCAGGAAAAAAGGAGGAGGCATGAAGCTACAGCGACCCCTGGTGGTGACGGCACAATATGCATCTTGTGAACAAGCTTCAACTGATGCTCCCATCATGAAGCTGCTAAGAATAATATGAAACCTTTGACACAATTCACACAGTAAGGTCGGATTGCAACTTTAGGGCTGAACACATTAGCTGAAATATAACATATATAACCCCTTTATATACTGATGATGTTTTGAAACTCAACTTTATGGGATCACGAGCTATTTCAGTGCCCAACTGTGGTAAGTGACGCACACAGACAAGACACACAGCCACGTTTCCTACCGTTGAGTTTATTGCTCTGGATGTTTTGCAGATGTTTCACGGTCATCTCCAGAATATCGGCTTTTTCCAGTTTGGATTGCTGTTAAGAGTGGAGGAGTAAACTTTAGAGTTAACTCGACACAGCCTCCATTGTTGACTTGTGGAGTGGATGAGACACGTGAACAAATACTCACGTCCAGCCTGAACGCTCCGATCACAGTTTCCTTCAGTTGATCCAAACAGTTGTTTATCCTTTCTCGTCGCTTTCTCTCGATGAGCGGCTTTCTCAGCTGTAGAGGTAAAAGTCATAATAATAACAATAATATAATAATCATACAAAGGTCGGTTCAAGGCAGCCAGGATGGTGAGGCACCATGCGGAAGCGCAGAACGCAAAATGTGCGTGCCGCATCCGCTCCCTATATCCCAGAGAGGAAATTAACTGTATCTAATGTAAAATACCTTTCTTTCCTCCTTGGCACTGGAGTGTTTCTCCACGTTGTGCGCCATAGATGTGGCAGTCATGTTTCCTCTCGGGTGTCTGTGCGCTTGTGCCGCCTCCACTCTGAATCTCAGCGCGTCTCTAGGGTCCTCCGCGCGGCACGGCCCTCTTATTTATCGAGCGCAATTAGCATGTGAATGCTCCAACTCTTTGGCTGCGGGATTTTCCCACACATGGGGTCCCATCAGTCAAGACTGACAGGTCACTGGCTCCATTCAATAACAGAGGGACCCGGCCTAGAAAAAAATATTCGCAAGCGACAGATGTCCAGCCTGAAACCATGTGTAACACCCGCCACCCCCACCGCATCCCACCCCGCTCTGCTCTGCTCTCCACCCAACAAGAAATCGCAGTTACCCCCTCTCCCAGGGATGAACAAGAGTGTGCAGTTTCCGCGCTTTACTCAGGGGCCCCTCGCCTTTTCTAATCAGGAGCAACATTACACTACCTGAAAAAGACCAAACCTATTCCCTCGAAGCTCACAGGAAGACACAATGGGCTGACAAATCACCTGAGAATATCTGTGCCGGTTTACAGTATTCGCTGGTCTGATAACAGATGCTTCACCTGTGCAGATAAAATTGTAGGCTATCAGCAATTAATATTATCCTATTTTCTAACCTGTTTAAATCTAAGAAAGAGAAAAAAAGGTCTATGGCCATTTCTCCTCGGGCCTCATTGCAGCAGGACTGGCAGTGCGCGCGCGCACACGCGCCCCTCTTTTTTCTTGACGACTTGTTTTCTTGGAGCAACTCCTGTGTGTTTATCCCGCCTTGATCACTTTCCGTGTTTCCAAATGTCAGACATCTGCTGTTAACTGTTAGCGAGCAGATGTCGTATTGAACTGGATGCCGCCCCCCCCCCCCCTGCCGACAGATACAAACCAAAGCAAGTATGTCTCAAACTGGTACGGCGAGTTCTTGCAGATGCTCACGCCGGTGCCCTTTTCCGAGCTGACCCCTCTGACACAGAGGCTCGAATTGCTCTCAGTAGCAGCCGTGCAAATGAAATATCAATGATTGCACTTTGTTCGTCGGGTTCAGAGCGTGAAATAAGGCTTAATTACATCCTGAAGGGGAGGCAGTACACAAAGAGGCTACGAGTTGTCCTTTTTATATGTTAATCAGGCCGTGTTTGGTGGCAAGAGCCCCTCAATTATGCCAGACAACAGAACTCACTCTTGTTTATTTTTAAAGTGACGACCTCAAAGATTTTCATTTAGTTAAAGTTGAGGTAGGCTGTTTAATTTGTGCGTCATTGTGCTAAAATTCCATAAAAACCTTTCAGCATTTTGTAATTCAGGTGGTTTTAAAGAAAATTATAATTCCGCTTACACACAAAGACACAATACACATTTTTTTTAAATTTAGGGTGACCGCAACTTCCCAAAGATAATACCGCCCTTGATCCTGGTACCTCCACACTTGCCTGAGAATTACCACATTTTTAAGTTTTCTCTAATTTCAAAGTAATCCAGTAATTCTTGAGTGAACATCCACGGGTTCACTGCAAACAGGAGC
Source organism: Naso thynnoides (assembly GCA_029783665.1). Taxonomy (NCBI): domain Eukaryota; kingdom Metazoa; phylum Chordata; class Actinopteri; order Acanthuriformes; family Acanthuridae; genus Naso; species Naso thynnoides. The sequence goes on from JAQLOL010000024.1 coordinate 6,057,660, forward strand.
TGTTAAATGTAAATTTGGCATACTTTTGTTGTGGCCAGTTTGTCAAAATGTAAAAACAATACAGGCTAAAATAAAACAGGACTTTTGCTGTGGCCCAAACTCATTTCAAGGCAGCATTCCACTTTTGGTTTACATCTCCCAAAGCATTATGGGGACTGTAGTGCCAAAATGTAGAGAAATTAAGAGCGTGATTAACCCTTGAGAAAGAAAAATAAAAACAGGAATGACAAAGTCGATCAATATCAGTGTTTTAGTGTACAGTCAGTATATATTTTTGACTTTACAAAGGCTCAGAGTGTCCAGTCAACATGTTTTTCATATTATAGGAACACTGACAGTCTTCCCTCTTTAAATATTTTCCCCTTAAAATGACAAAAACACGGCCTGCCTTTGGTTATTCTGCTAAAAACCTGTAAATCAAAAACAAGCAAAATATAAAATAAAGGTCATGTGACTTCCTCAGCCTATCATTATGGGTTTCTCTGCTTATTCGGAGCCGTGTGCGATGTTGTGTGTTTTTCTGGAGTGTGTGTATTATCTGTATGCTGTGTGTACCGTGACCCACACACATGTACATTAACACACACACACACACACAGATAGACAGGGAGCTGCGTTCTGATCACTGCAAAGCCAAAGCATGCAACATGATAAGAACTTTTTTTTTTTTCACATGAACACAGATGCATTACATGTGTCAACAGATCAGGCTCACCAGTTTCCAGCATGGGAAAGACCCTACAGTACACACATCAATGCATTATGGTACTTTTACATCGCATTAATCACACATTTATTTTTGCTACATGGTAATATTCATACATGACTCTTTCAAACTGAACGTGACCACAGTGGAGAGACAAGCCCGGATGACGTGAACATGAGTGATGATGGATGCAATGAGGTGGGGGTGCTACGTGGAGTTATGTCGCCGTGATGCGATGCAGTGATGCCACGTGAGTAAATGCTCAACAAATCACTGACAACAATGCGGAAATACGGAAATCAACAACAACATAATACAGCTTTCAAAAGGAGATAAGACGCAACAGGAAGAAAAATAAAAAGACAAAACCACAAGCTGCTTTCTGTCTCAGCCCCAGAGAGTCCTCCTTTGAAGTGGTTTGCTTCAGAGAGACAAGTTAGCAAAGACCTTGTGTTGTGCACTTTGTTTGTACCTTCAGCTAATGGTCCCTAAGCACAAAGCAATCACAAAACCCAACAGCAGCAAACGGCTTCTATCAAGCAAAGTTCAAGCTGCTGAACCCCGATCGATGCTTGTCCTTTTTTTTTCTTTTCTTTTTTTAGTCGACCCTTCCAATTTCCCCTCCAGCTTTGATTTTTATGAAAGTCACTCCTGCTTTAACCTCGGCTTCAGAGGCTCCACGCGGACTCGTGTACCGTAAGCTGAGACGCTGTTCGAGACATAAACATTTGACATACACTGAATAAAGAGGCAGTTCGAAGGCAAAGTCGTAATGTTTTACATAATCAGCTTAATATGCTTAATCTGTTTGTTATGGCAACAAGATGTTTCAATCAACTTATGACACAGACAATAAAATATTGTTAAAGTCTTGGAATGCTCAAAAAAACACACGCTGGAAACATTCCACAAAAAAGGAGAGAAAACTCAAATTTCAGGACATCTTAAGTCGAAAGTGAACTCTTAAGGTTTGAAATAAACTGATATTGCTCTATCGATCTAACGTTTTTTAAGATCTTTTTATTTTCTTCCTAAAGGCCCCTCGACTGATGCCTCACATCTTGCAAAATGAGACTATCGGCGAGGAGATTAGAGATTACAGTCTTTTACATCCTGTCTTTTACAACACCTTTGCAGAAACTCAATGAAACGCTTTACAGCACAGAGCGGAAGAGACGATTTGTTGTTTGCCGGCATGATCGATTCGTTGTTCTCTGTTTTACTGTCTATGGTTGGAAGCAGAAGGAGATTTTCATTTGTGTTTATGGCCAAACTGGTATTGTGCAAATAAGTGGCGAGTTTCTTTCTCTTTCTTCCAAAACAAAAGCTTGCACTACACAAGAACTTTGAAACAGTAAGCAGTGTCACTTTTGTACATGTGGTGCTACAATCAACACAAAATTAAAGTTCCTTAAGAAAAGCTTAAATCTTTGAGTTTTGGAAAACATGATTTCATTAGTCAAAAAAGCTGTGAACCCAGTTGGTTAAAATCATTAAAGTGACTGAATAAAACAAATTTATCATCGGGTATGACAGCAGCCTGGGCCCAAACCAGAGACTCCGGACTTGCTTCTCTTGGTTTGGCATTGTGCTTTGAAACTGTGGTTTTCCTGGTTGCAAAGGCGATTATCCAATGAGTGCCAGTGTTGGGGAGCCATGGGCGGGACGAAGCTGTCTGTCGAGAAATATCCGACATTTCAACCATCAAAGTTCATGTGGATTCAATTCAAAAAGGCAACGACCACTGAGGGGGGCTAAGGGAAAATCTAATCCCCTCCCACTGAGAATCGTTCAAAGTGGAGGCAATGCCAGATTAGGGTTGGACGATATGGCCTCAAAACAAATTCCAGATTTTTTTTTCATACCACATTCGATTTTCAGTTTTAAATTTTTTATTTTCTTTTCCCAAAACCAAAAAGGACAAAGGCATCATTAAAAAGCACATTTTTATTTTAAACAAACATGAATTTGGGGGATAAAGTGCAAACTTAGCTTTGACCAAACTAAACTTTTTTTAAATAAAGGTTTGATCAAACAACAATGAATCCCTAAATTTGAGATTAATAAAGTGCCAACCTAACTTTCAGCAAACTTCACTTCTAAAAAATAAGAGCCCGGAGCTGACAGAGAGCTGTGGGCTACCGTATTTACCCTAGTTAAAGGGAAAATCGATTCTTACCATTTTAATTTTTTGACATTGTCCAAACAAATTAATTTAAATTTCATTTTACTGCCCAGTGGAGTGGGCGGAGTCTGCTGTCTGGGCCCAGGTTAGTACGACAGAGGCACCCCGTAAAAAATCGATCACAGGTAAAAACGGGACGATGTTCACCACTTTGTGAAGGACACGATTGTTCAGGTTTTCACTACCTGGACACGGGATGATAAACAACGTTCCTCACAGTTATGTTTCAGACAGCGTCCCAACTTCTTCTACAGAGCCGCAGAGTGAATTTTATGATCCTGGAAGAAATTTATTTTGGTTTTGGTTTTTTTGAGTCAGTCGTCATCTGACAATCCATCTGCTAAATGTCTTAATGGAGCTGCTTGTTAAGTTCTTTAAAGTGGCAAAGCCAGTATAGGAGTACACTGATCCCCCTCCCCCCTTACACTCCTCTGTCCTTCAGTCGATCCATGTAGCTGATTTAATACACAACAGGCCTCTGAGGTGTTTAAAGTGTGATTTCAGTGCTTGTTGCTCTGCTGCGCTCTGTCACTTATTATGTCCAGCACCGCAGGAGCTATCATTTGCCGTCAGTACACGTTTGTTTATCTGCTATTTTCTGCCCAGCTCAGACAATGCAGCACAACAATCTTGTAAAAATGTGCGGCCCCTAACAAACAAACCACTTCGGGGCGGATGGCTTAATTGGTATTGATGTACCTCGGCCAGATGAATGCAATAATTTTCAGCCAAACTCTGATGGCGGAGAGCATTTGAATAACTAAAAGCAGGAGGCAAACACAGTATTTTGTGCTGTCAATTCTGCCTGAAAGACCGAGATAATCATCATCTTAGGCGTGAATTTTTTTGTTTTGTCATGCTTATTTAATTCTATATTTTTGTGGACTGCCCATTGACTTTTAAATATCAATTATTATACTCGTTTAAAGCCATCACGCAAAGGTAGAGTTATTAAAGCAGCTTATCACAAGGATTCGTTTTCATTCAGCAGGACAGTGGGTGCACATTACCTCATCAAACTCACACTAAAGCTTTTAAACTGGCTGATTTGAGAAACTTTCATAAACATGTATTTGTGCACAGGTAAATTTCCAGCTGGCAGCATCAGCTCTCATTGTCACACGCCAAAAAACATTATTATTTTGCTGCTTTGCTTGTAAACTTGTTGTAGTATCAAACAACAAATCTAATCCAGTGTGTGGAAACGTTTCGCAGCCTCAACATGACCAAATACCCAAACTGATATGACAGAAATCTCCATCGTATCGGCTCATTGTTGTCATGGAAGGGAGGAATTCCAGATTGTTCATGGAAAGAAAACAAAAAACACTGAAGCATTTACAACCACTTCAACTTAGACAACACTGCTGGGGTAGTTGTGTCGGCTAAAGGAGCTGCTGCAGCACTGCTACCAACAGGATGCATGATAAGTGGCTGCAATTAAAATTTACAAGAAATAAAAAATAAAATTGTTCAAAGTAAACAAATAATAATAATAAAAAAATATTTGTGCTGATGTTACAAGGAGGCAGTCATCTTACCTGGGGACACAGGCAGTAGAGGTCTCCCCCTCGGGGGCCTCCGGGGCGGGGCAGCAGAACTGATGAAGCACAGTTTGGTTCCTGCGAGAGGAAGAGAAGAAACAGAAAAATAGAATTAATAGAAAAAAAATCAAAAAAGAGACATTATGGACTTCATGGTGAAAAGTAACATCTCCTTTTTGGTCTTTCATCCTACACATATATGAGTCCTTTTTACCCTTTTTTCCCATGTAATTGACTTTTTGCTAAACCCCTCCCCTGAACAGAGACGGTTAAATCGTAGCTCCGCTGCAACTTTCCCTCCGCGCTTTATTTTTTTTGTTGTCACTTTCTCAAAAGACGAAACGTACTGGTCAAACTGGTCGGTCTCAGCTCGACTCAAGCCGGCTGACGGTGCAACTCAGTCGGTCAAGTCACCAGAGGCCAGTTTTAGAACGTTATGCTGCATTCATGTGATGTCGGAATAATCAGAAAGTCAAAAACTTGGGATAATTTTAGATTTTGACAGACAAATGAAGCTAACAAGTCAACTAGCATGCTTGCTAAGTCTTGTCACTGCTGGCTATGAATGTTTTACTCTTTAGTACAAACACAGAAGTGTGTTCTTCCACCACAAGGCTGCAGGTAATATTTGCTCTTTATTAACCAAAACCAATCTTTCCTAAAACCGAAAAGGCTACCTTGACCCACACTCATATTTTATACCCCACCTTGCCTCTCATTGTTTTACATTATTCATCTGCTTCAGATTCCTGCCACTCCTTACCTCTCCACCAGTCGTCCTCAGTGTATTTCCATTCCTAGCTCATCACCTGATCGGTCTCCTCCCTGCACACCTGCTTCCCATTCATCATTAGCCTCAGCATTAGCACAGTCAACATTCACCCTTTGGCCAGATCGTCTGCTCTGCCTCGTAGCTGCAGCTTTTCCAGCCTTTTCCACGTTTTGAATGCCTCCTGTTTGACCCGCTGCCCGTTCCTTTGAGTCCATTTTGCCTCGGGCTCTCTGGTTTTGTCAGCCTTCTTGTGTGATCTCCCAGACACAACTTCTTTTGTGATTACTGACCGAGGAAAGAGTGTTTCAGCCAACCACAACCACAGCCTGCAATGTCTGCATCTATAGAGTTCATGTTCATGAGGCACGTCTCTCCAGGCCTCACACAAACTCACTCAACCCAGACACGATGTTGCAACAGAGTTTATTTATGGGGCGATTACTGCAGCATAAAAACACTGACCCAGTGTCAGTTAGGTTGTCAATCATAAGACAACAGCTGCTTGTGTTTAAAAGACTGATGCTTTGCTGCCGCTCTAGTAAAACTGAACCTTAATCCACGAGAAAGTGGAATGCAAAAAAGATTCTTGAGACACATTATGCTTTGATAGAAACCAGTGAATATGATCATAACCTGCTCATTTACAAGAAATCTATATAAGCAACCATAATCTAAAATGCATCAGTGTGAAGTGCAATCTGTTTGTAGTCTTTAAAGTGGAGTGTGAGCACACAGAGTCTCATACTCTGAAATTTGTCAACAAAAATGGAAGAAAAAAAAAGCAGCAGATGAAGTGAGAGGCCAAATTTA